>JAYJMH010026434.1:0-43440 GCA_036873815.1 Phacellophora camtschatica
TACGTTGAAATATCAAGGAAATAACATTACGTTGAAATATCAAGGATATTAATCCTTACGTTGAAATATCAAGGATAGAACATTACGTTCAAATATCAAGGATATATCATTACGTTGAAATATCAAGGAAATAACATTACGTTGAAATATCAAGGATATTAATCCTTACGTTGAAATATCAAGGATATTAATCCTTACGTTCAAATATCAAGGATAGAACATTACGTTCAAATATCAAGGATAACGTTGAAATATTTTGAATCAATTTAAAGTTCTGCCCGCATTTACGGGAAAATATTTATATATAAGCATCTTAGGAATTTGGGTAGTGCTAACGTTTCTGAATTTTTTCAGCCAAAATTTGGAACTCAAGTTGCTTAAATGGTTGCTTAGATGTTTAATGGCTTTAATACTTGGCTTAAATAATAATTGGAAATAGAACTAGGCAATTTGAAATAAAATAATGAAAATAGTTCCATAGTTTCCATAATAATGAAAATAGTTCCAGTTAAACAGTCCCATTCACGACCACAGTGTTCTTCTACAAAAGCACAAGCGCTGGCTTCAATTGCAATTTACTAAAAATTGCTTACTTGTCTCTGGCTTACTTCTATCTTATCTCAGAAGTAGGGTTGCTTAAATTTTAAACGAATTTCAGTACAGTTGCTTATAAAGCAATTGCTTACTAATAAACAATATGTATGACGTTTTGTGTTATTTAGTCCTTCCCAAGAAAAAAAGGTGAATAATAACAATATTCTGAAATGCAACAATTGTATTGTTACTGTACCTCTAGTTTGTTGATTATAGTTGCCATGGTATTAAGAACTTCAGCTTCTCTAGCTTGTGGTACGTTTCGACTGTAGTCATCCAAAACCGTTGTTAATAATGGCGGAATAAAGTTGTCTTTTACCTGAGAAAAAAATTACTGAAAATTTATTCTTTGTATTGATTAAAGATAACAGTAGTTGCCAATAATGGCAGAATAAAATTGACGTCTACCTGAGGAAAGATTGAAGTAAATTTAATAATTTGAATGATAGCAAATATTAGTAGCAGAATCAAGAAGGGGAACACAGTAAACCCCTGCAAAAGATAACCTAACATTTGAGCGTTCAATGTGAAGTATGTATTTATTTTAAAGCAATAGAACTACCACTCGATGTGATCTTGGTGTCCGGAATGTAAATTTTAGTGATTTGATTTTAGTCTGTTTGGTTCTTAACTTTCAAGTTCTTGTTTGCAGGGCCTTACTAGAACAAAGACGAACTAAGACTGGTGACAATAACAAGAAATGTTCAGTTTTATGAAATTATACTAATAGAGAAAAGTATTAATCAAAATCATTAAGTATACACAAAATGTCACAGAGAAAACTGCATAAAACTGTATAAAAATGTATATTACTGGTAAATATATAACAAAACATTGAAAAATAAGATATATACGTACATACAAGAAATTAATAACTCATTGAGTTATTAAAAGCTGAAATGAATGCTTACCAATTTCTGGTCGTTTGATTTGCTAACCCAGCCATTGATCAAATTTAATGAATCTTTTTTGACACCTCTCATCGCTCTTATGAGTGGTTGTTTTGTCACACCTTCGCCTATTCAAAAAGTCAGTACCAAATCAAAAAATCCTATTCATAAACACACTATTTAAACATTTAAACAAGGGAATATTTAAACAAACTCATGCTTTGATGTAAAATTCGACAAATATTTCGTAAAATCTCAAACATTGCTTGCATGAAAATATATATGCATGGAAGAAAATATATAGAGTGGTCTTGCCCCTGAATGGATCATCGCCTTGAATGAATCACTTATTTGCTTAAAACACTTTTTTAGAATTCGTGAGAGTTGTATGATTAAACTTTAATCTAGATGCACATTTTACGAGTTTACATGTTTCAAAAGCGTCAAAATAATGAATTAATGGTAAATAATACGATGATTCATTCAGGGCGATGATCCATTCTTGGGCGAGACCACTCTAATCATATATGACAAGGGCACAGGTCCAAAAAGCCTACGTATACCGAACTGATTTGATGACGACACATGTCCGAAAGATGTAGCAGTGTGCTAAACAAAATTGTTTATTTTTTTTGCATTCGACTCTCTATCAAATATCATATACATATGCATGTGTAAGTAAATTTATATATATGTAAACTACAATTAAAACTTACCATGTTGTGCTACAGCAGTGGAAATATTTTCGCTGAGAACTTTGTAAACATTGACCATATCAAGATAAATACGACCAAGTTGATTGACAAATGGATGTCCTACTGATTTACAAGTAGAAACGTTTGTCTTTAGTATATTTCCAAGCTGTTTTACAGTTTCAAGTTCTTTTAAAACATCAATATTCTATGGCAGAACAATAAAATGATATTATTTCAAAATATTTATCATCTTACATTTTAATATAATATTTCTATTTTGTATTTACTAAATATCTAAACCAAGCAAAACATGAATTGCAATTGTAACAAAGGAAGCTCCAAAGCAGAGCAGAGCAGAGCAGAGCAGAGCAGAGCAGAGCAGAGCATTTATCAACATCAAACACAAAACATAAATTGTGCAGTAAAACGTTTAAATGCAAAATGAAAAATTAAAATTAAATGTAACATAAACACATATATACCTTTGTTGCAGATGCAATAATGCCATCCCATACTTGATTTGGAAGCTGCATACATTTTTCAATCAATCTGTCAGTTACGACGGAATCCTAAGAACATAAATATTACCCTTTAGCGTTTAGAATCAAGTTCAAAGGCTGGTTCAAAAGTCAGAACAAATCTGATGAAAATACTCAAAATACAACAAGATATTTTGTTTAATATGATCTACTTTCATCGAGTAGTCTGACGTAAAGTTCAAGAAAGGAGTATAAAATGCAGTAATATTTTGAAGAGAAATTATTAACTATATATTGTTAAAAAATAAATGAGTTCACAATAAGCACAAACAAAGTCTTTTTTCAAACATCCTGACATTAAAACTCATATTCATATATATCGTCAAACAAACAAAACATACCGTCTGTGCACTGATCATACAGCCAACTGCTTCATAAAAAACGTGAACCTAAACCATGAAAATATACATAGAATAATACATATAACTTTTCATGAAATCAAACTAATATCAGAAGTATAAACATGCATGTGTATGGCGTCTGTAGAGAACTATGTTGTCAACTTCTGATATTACTTGATAATTGTAAACTAACAGTTAGGACATTATTTAGATCTTCCAAACGTAAACGGTAAAAAAAATTGCAAAGGTTCAAAAGAACAAGAATTCTGAAAATCGGAAATTTTATCTCGAAACTATTGTTCACAGGTCCGCAAAGTTGGAGTATCTTCCGGAGAGAGTGGCAAGTTTCTTGGCAATTTTTCTGCATTCTCGGAAACCTTTTAAATCTACTTTTTTCAGAAAATTGACTTTAAAAAACACAAATTCTGAAGAGGGCAGGCTACCAAAAAAGGATTTTCATTAAAAACACGCCCTTCAAGGACTGTTTAAAACACTATCTATTATTAATAAATAGCAACATTCATGATGCAAATAAAACAAACAAATGAATAAATAAACAAACAAATGAGCGATCAAACAAACAACGCACCTGCTGCGGTTGCAAGTCGCAAATAATTGTGCTGATATTATTGAGAATTTCTTCGATAAAAGGCATCACCTCACCAACCTGCACCTTAAATTAAAAAACATCAAGTTAATTTTGAAGAAAAGAGTTTACTTTTACAATATTTGTAAATTCATTACCTGCAAGAAATGTTCATGGTTTTTCTTTCGAAAACATCCGCATGCATAATAAGTTTAGCAGTTCTTCTGTTTACATCAGGGCTGGAAAAGGTATTGCACCGAGAATGTATACTGTATATATACATAAAATTAAACTCAGGTAAAGAAAAGGGTCAGTTGAAGAATTAAATTTCAGGAAAAGAACATTCAACCAGAGTCAATCAATCATAATCTCACTGATTTCTGATTCCTGAACAGATATTATGTGATCATGATTTGACAAACTGGTATTTTCCTTGCCAAACTGGTATTTTCCTTACCAAACTGGTATGTTAAATACACTCTATGAATGATGCTAAATATGTTTTTCCACCCCTACCATTTTGCAAATAATTGCAATCATTCAAACATACAAGAAATGTTAATTTATCAAACCATAATAATGTTTATAAAAAATGGCCATTTTCAAATGTCAACATATCCACTGCAGAATGGAACAGAAAATTCTCCTTTGATTCCAAGTAATAAAAAAATATATCTTCAAAATGCTTTTCTCTACTACCATGTCAATTTTCTTGTAAATAACATAAAAGTAAAATTGATGTAAACATTTCTCACTTGAACAAAATGCCGTCTGCATCGTTGCGCGATTTTTATAAATGTATCACAGGCCATATCTTGAACTCCATCGTGCGTCTCTAAAATAATTTAAAAAATAATCACCATTACATGATTTGATGAACGGTTTAAATATTCGAAATGTTGGTATGATAAATTATCTTTAAATAACTTGAATGATAAATAACAAATATGCAACTGCTAGTTAAAATAAATTTTCAACAACATACCATGCATAAACTCAAAAAGTTTATTAACAACAGTCTTTAAAAATTTCCAGTGTGCTCTAAAGACAAAAACAAGACAATTTTTGAAATTAAACGTTTTAGAATCAAACATACAAAACTTAATTTTGATGTTGTACAAATCCACCTTTTCGAGGTTGTGGAAATGGCTGAAATCTATTATAATGTTTTGAGATATTGCATTTGTAATTCTTGAATTTAGGTTACCTGTCAACAAAACAAATTTTAGTTGTTCTACTTTACATCTTCACCTAGTAAAATGTTAGCAGTATAAAAGCCCTAATATTGAAATCTTTGCATTGCTGTAACTTTTATAATAAAGTAGAAATGCAAAGAATCGGTTCTCAGGCTAAACTTTTTATGCATATAAAAAGAAATTTTGATAAATTTTGATAAATTTCCACAACATTCTCAGCTCGAAAGGTGGATTAAAATCTTATCTTATTTTTATTTAGATATTGCTCCAAGGACTTTTTCAGTTATAATCCTAAATAGTACCTTTGTAATTTTCATACTATTAAAATATACAAAGACATGTAAATAAAAGATATCAGTAATCTGAAAATGTTTACCTTAAAAAACGTGGGTACTGTCCTACTATATACATAATATTTGAAGCAATAATCGCCTTGTTGTCTTTTCCTCTTTTCACCTCACATAATCCAAGCAAATCCTGCAAAAATTTACAATTTACAATTTACAATCAGCAGATCCGGGCAAAAATACGAAGATTGGAATACACACGAAAGCGTAAACTTTCGGCGTAAAAATTGAATTATGATGCATCAAACACCGTGAGAAGGGTTGGTCACATATTTTTAGATTCTTGCCTCTGTAGATTTTATATTTAAAATGTACAAAAAATTCTCTAAATTCAACATTTTCATAAAATGCATAAATTCTAACAGATTGATAAGATGCATGTACTTGTATTTGTTGCAAATTCTCAAATATGACATTTAATTTTCTTCCAATTAACTAATCACAACAGCACAACCAACTTAAATTAATTAAAACTTGATAATAATTGGACATACCTTGATAAAAATGACGAGAAATCTCTTTTCGTCCTCTTCATGCATAGCACCACTGATCGATCCTATCGCCCAACACAGCTGAAACAGCAATTACAACAGTTCATGTAAACTAAATATAACACCATGATAATAATCTTTATTCCAACCCATTACCGGTCACAGAAACTATCATGTATATACCGTATAAAGACTCAAATGTCTATGATTTGCAACTTACCGTATTAAGGTTTTTCCACGACCATTCTGTATAAAGACTCAAATATCTATGATTTGCAACATACCGTATTAAGGTTTTTCCACGACCATTCTGTACCATTGACCTGATTTCTCAACTTTTCCGTCATGATTCTCTCTGTGTCTTGGTAGTCCAAATGTGTCAGGTATACTATATGAAACAAATCATGACTGATGAAAACTTCTTTTTAGCATTTATAACAAACGTTGTGTGATAAATAATGTCAGAAATTAAGATACAAAAATGCAGGGGAAACTGAAAAAGCAAAAAAAAAAGATTTTTTTAGAACTGCAAAATATATAAGAAAAATATTGACACATTATCATTTGCATAAGATTGCCAAAATTAACAGATAAATGAAAAACTGATATATAGATTCATTAGGTGATATTGATAATTTTATGATCATACCAAGTGTTTCACGCATCGTTTTATACATGTTGATTGAATCAGTATCTTTCATAAACTCTCTTACAACTTCACCCTGATCATTTTCAACAACCAAAACCTGAACAAAAATAAACAAATAAAAGTGTAAACCAAGAAAGATGTGCTTTTAATAAAAGGTCACTGTTGTGGGCTCATTGTTCAATCCGAAGAAAGATACAAACAAAGAAACAAAGATGTTTCACTCGAATACATACGTTTCAGAACAAGACCTTAAAGCAAGCATGCATATTTATTTAGGCCCTTAGCATCCACGGTTTTTGGTCTTCTGTTTTTAAAAAATATCATCAAAACAGTTGAGAACATTTCAAAACGCTAAAAAGCAGACAGATAAATGATGTTACCTCTTCTGGCTTTGCCATTCTTGAAATCATGATGAACCTTATCTGCAAATACGAAATGTTTTTGTCAAAAACTCAACAGATAAATAAAGAATTGATACTTTAAGTACAGTTTATCTCTGCAACTCAAACTCATTTAACTCGAACTCCAAGATAATAACATTTAAAGACGCTCTTAAAGGGTCATATTGTAGGATATTCTGAATCAAGGCGATGTTCCAGACAATACAATTTGTTTTTAAAAACACTTCTGAAATAATGATATTTTAAATTTAGAAAATCAGTTGTTGATTACTAAATTTTTTGAAAAACAAAATGGCTGTTTCCTTTTGGTAGATTTTTAGTTAAAATGCTGAAAAAGAGAAAGCACTGGCTGCATCCATAAATAAGCGTTTAATTTTTGGATTTCTGCCTGAGTGTGTTTCCAAGCACCATTAAATTAATTTCATGAAAGGCTAAGATTTAGGAGATCCAGCAACACAGTTTAGACCAAAAGCTAGACCACTGGGTTGGGGTTGGAGGCAAATTTGAAATTCTAGAATCAATATCTCGACTCTCAATGCACAGATATTAACAAACTTGGTATAAGTTTTTCAGTCGACTACTGATAAATATTCTAAAAATTGTTTCCATTACCTTAGAGAGAATTTCTATATAAATCTGTCGCCTTGGAGGTACATTCAACGACGAGGGTGCTCCCAGGATTTGGGATGGGGTTGAGAATGGACTTTCTCTGTATAAATCAGATGCAAGTGCACTCCAATACTCCAAGCAAATCTTGAAGATTTCTGTATCTTCTACTTCTGAAATTAGAACCAAATATTGGAGTCCCTAAAACAAGACAAAAAAACAAATATTTATATTAATGAAAATAGCAACTTGAAATGCCATAACTGTTCTTCAGGAAAAATCTTCAGAAAATTCTTCAGTAGGAAACTTTGACTGGTCAAAAGTTCACGGTCAATAAAACTAAAAATGTAATTCATTACCTCAAATGTTACACCTCACATGTTATTAAGAAATACTTGGAAGTACATATGTGGAAGGTTGCAGCGCAATTAACTATTTGTAAATTTCTCACACATCAACGATAACTAACTAACGAACTTATGTGATTTTTATCAGAAGATTATCACTGACCTCTAAAAGTGTTGCCTTCAAATCCACCTGAAACAAAGATAAATCAAATATTTTCATTCATTTACTCCAATATATGTGCAGAAACGATTTTGCTCATCAGTTCAAAAAAATAAAACATGTTGCAAACCCCCAAATGGAGCATAAGTATGTCAGAAACTAGTGCACATGTTCTTTCTCTGTAAAATATTTCTGGGAACAATTTCGAAAGTAGTTTAAGTCTAGAGCTAAACACACAAAGTATTCAATTATGCACAGACAAAACATTTTACAACTGATCCCATGACGAGCAAAGAGATATGGCCAGGTAGCAACACCAAAGTGACTATTTTGTAGGTTTTGATTTTTAACATAAGACTATAAGTGTGGCTGTACCTGAAAACAAAATTCAGGATCAGAATTTTCAAGAATATATTCACCAGACTTTTTTGGATTTAATCTGACCTAGAACAATAAAAACTCTTCCTTTGATGGGTTAGAACAAAACAAACCAAAGTGCTGTTTCTGCTCTGATAAAAATATCAATGTCAAATATAGCATTTCTTTAATAGTCTTTGAAAAATGTTTTCAAGTTTTCAACAAATTCATATTTTTTGTGAGACTTTTACTTACTTTTTTCTCCAACAAATGTCCATGCTCTTTTAGGATGCTGCTCAGAAACATGGCTAAATTTTGAATAAATTTCTGTTCATCATCAGTACCATTTATGTATGCTTCCTTTAAATTTGTATCCAATGGCAACATCTATCGAAATATTAATTAAAAGCTATTGATAACAGTATCAACATAAGTTATATTAAAAAGTCAACCAAAAACAATTTTAAAATCTGTGCTGTGATTGAAGCAAAGATATCTAGGTGCCATAGTCCAAACAAACGAGAAACATGCTGTGTCAGCTCAAATAGATGTGAATATATTATAGATTATAAAAGATGTTCTTAAAACAAAATATGCATTTTATTACCAGATATAAATTTACCTGTTTTAACTGAGCTATCGTTAAAGTGTACAGAAGTACAAATTGCTCATCATACTGAATATTTGAGATTCCACCTGGAGAAATTAATAAAAACATAATATATATAATTATACAGTCAATATCTGATACAATGCTATATTGTTTGTGCCAGTCAAATTTAGGCAATGGTTGATGTTATATATAGTTAGCCTTCTGTAAAAAAAAAAACAATATTCATGCCAACAAACATTAAGGTGGACAGTGTTGTTTCCATTAAAACGGGTGGTGTTATGATGAGGTTTGATTGTATATGCCTGAATATCAATAAAAACGAAGAGAGTAATATTAATTTGAGCAAAAAAAAAAACAAATTAACAAAGAGTAACACTATTTGTCAATACAGGCCTGCAAGGAGCTCAGTTTATTGCTCTCCTCTATATTTGATTTTTTAGCTGAAAGACCTGCTGTTTAATTTTTTTTAATTCCTCAATGTATATATATATATTATTGTAAAAAATTGGAGGCAAAATCAAGACTTAATGTTTAGTACATTTTAAATTCTAATTCTAAATCACATTCTGAAGACTTTGACAACAAAATTTATATAAATATATATAATATAGAAAAATATTAAATAAAAATAAAAAGTCAAGCTCTTACTTAAGTTTCATGCTTTCACAATCGCCAGGCAGCCCATAATATATATATTATAGTATATATGATGCTGCTTTTGATGAAATAATTATTCTTCTTTTATTCAGAATCACATTAAACATTTAATGAGCAACAAAAATCTCTTAAGTTCATAACTTGCACACTTGCATATGCCACATTTGTTATACTTGTTAGCATATAGCAAAGTAGAATAACATCTAGTAAGGTAAAAATGTTATCTTAACAAAATACCAAATGTGACTTACCTATTTCAGTAAGACATTTAAGTGTGACATTCCTGAACATTGGGACATTCAAAAACTAAAAAAGTATGTAAATATATATAAATATTTCCATAAGGGATCTTTAATGAAAGAATCATCAGAAATGAATCAATAGAAAACTATAAAGGAATGTGCCAAATATAATTAATAAATATGTATGTACCTTATATATCAATGTGCTGATTAATTTTGTCTCAAAGATGTAACCAAGAGGGATCCAATTCAAGAATTTCAACAAAGTCTAGAAAAAAATTTATGTCAAAAATTCATAACACAGGAAATTTTTCAAATCTTGGAAAAATGAAGATATTAACTCATTAAAATATAAGATATCTCTGTGAAATTCATAACTTATTTTAAAAAAAATCAAATTGTCATTATAAAAAAATTAACAAAATCAACATAAACAATTTGAACAAATTCTCACCTGTAAAGTTGACTCAACCAATGATACATTCATGGAATTTTCCTGAAATGAAAAAAGGTCTAATGCATTGATTCACACAAAACAAATGGCTATCACACAAAGCAAATGGCTATCACACAAGTTAAGTTTCAAGTCAAGAATGCAAGCTTCACAAGTATTTATTTTTCTTCCCAATTTGTGTTTATCATATTCCAGCTCATGAGTAAATTCTTAATTATATTATTTCAAGAGTTTTTTTTTGAAAATAACATAAACAAAAAAAGACTTACCATGACAAACTGACAAAGAGTAAAAATTAGAGAGAATTCCTGGCACATGCTAAAAAAAGGGAATGTATACTTTTAGTAAATATTTCTCATGAAATTGTACATTATAAAACATAGTAATTTATGGCTGAGAGTACTCTATTTTAAGTGTGAAGGTCGAAGAAAATGAAGCACGCAAATATCAATAAATATTGCACAGCATACCTATCCTTCAAATGCTTTGCCTTGTTTTGAGTGATTTGTCCACTTGAAAAGTCAAAAACTTCTTCACTAAAATTAAAATAGTAGATATAGTAAATACGAAAATAGCATCAGAACTGTGTACATCATCAGAACTTGAAAATAGCATCAGAACTTGATTATCATCACAACTGTTACTATACTATTTTTAATACTCAACATAACAATATTTTACAGTAGCAGTGTCATGACGGAACTGAGGGCAACATTTCCTCTCTCATTTATCAAACGTCAGCAAAATTGTCAAAGAAAAATTAACGATATACAATAAATAGACATGTCTCATTGACTTCACACTGTGCCAATCAAACGTTTTATTTCAGCCTTCGTTTTTAATTGGCCTACTTTTACAGTTCATGTACATGCGATCATTTCGAAAACTAAAGAAACACATTTAAAAAATATTTTTTATTTGGATGCCTTAGAATCATCACAGAAGTTTCAAGATTGTCTCTAAATCTAAGTTAATCTTTTGGAAATCTTTCTGCCTCATTTTTGTTGCCTAGTAACAAAAGAATTTTTAGAATAGCTCAGTAAACAGCAAAATTTTCTTTTATGTATTTGCAAACATCTGAAAAACATTTTAATCAAAATACATTCTGCATTTGTTTATTACAAATATATCTGCAAAAGTAGGATATTTCAATAAATTCTTACCTGAGAAGACGAAGAATTGACATGTTATTTTGGCACAAAGATTCATTTGTTCTGCTTGCTCCAACAATGTCACTTATAAATGTTGGCCAGTTCTTAGGCCATTCCCGTTTAACGATCTGAAAATAATGTATATACATGTTTAAAAAAATGCTTGACATTAATTGTGTTATTTCTTTCAAGTCTTAGATACCAGCTTGCATGGCAAATGATATTTTAGTAAGAAAGCTGTGAATTGCTCCTCCCATACAGTTTAAGAAAAGAGTTTCCAAATAGAATAACAGAAAATAGCAAAAAGGTTTTGAGTGGAACGATTTGTTGTCAAAAGAATCAACAGTCACCAGAATTCTTCTTGTATGTCAAGAGTGTTCCAAAGGGCCAAAGCAATGTTTCTCTTCAAAAAGTTATAAAGCATGTTAAACAAAATACAAAATTATAATAAAAAAATCCATAGTGCAATTACCAAAATTACAAAATTTGACTTCCACAAAATTCTCCTGAAACAAAAGTTTGGCAAAAAGTGATCACACACACATATTTTAAAATAAATTGTAAATGGTAAATGACGTGTGAAAACATACCTGAACTAAAATGACATTTAACTTGTTGAGATAAGTCTTCTCACTCTAAAGGAAATAAGCATTTAATACAGTAAATTAATTGTAAAAAAATAAAGGTAATTGAAAGTTAAATTCATAGAAAATATGTTGCATAATGTATCAGAATTTAATCAAAAATGTAAAGAAAACCACAAACCTCAAGAGTAGTATTCTCAGAAGATAGTTTTATGACTAAACCAACCACATATTTCTTGATACCTAAAAACAGAAAAAGGGCAATCACACAATGTCCACTTTAAAATGTTTACCATGAAGTGGCTTGTCCACTGACAAAATTCTTGTTAACATCATCTTAAAAATGTTAGAAGCAAAAATTCATCTAAAATATATATTCTCTCTTGCCTCAATCACTCAAAACAAAGGTAAAAAGTGTAATAGTGAAGAAAAAAACTTCCCAAAGGTAACAAAATTTCTTTGTAGTCTTAAAAATCTACTGAGTTTTTCTCAAACATATGGACCAAGAAACCAATGTGTAAAATATATTAAATAATACTAATTATTGATACATAATGATATAACTTTATGAACCTTCTCTTTGCTCATTGGGAAGAACCTTCCATCTTGTTTTGATGACACCTTCTAGTATTTGAAGTGCATAGAACTGTAACAAAAATAAAACTGGTTTTCATTTAAAACAATTAAAAAGATTACGTGTGAAAAGAGAAGAAAAGCTTTTATGTACAAACACCATGAAAGCAGTCCCAAGCATTGTCAAAATTGTATTGTACATAGTTTATGTAATATGTCACTAAAAATGAAATAGAAAACATCATACACTGGTACAAATAAATAATGCATTTTAATTTAGATAAAATGCTGAAATACACAATTTAGTGGTACAAACAAAATCAAACATTATTTACCTTGGTCTCTTGATTAGATGAGCATTCCAAAATTGAATCTACCCTTGTCCATGACTCAGGGTGGTCTTTTAGCTCCTGTAATATTTTCTTTGCTACTTGATGCTATAAAAAATTAGAGCATTTCAGCAATCACCAATATACATTTTTCAAATAATGATTTTGTCTATTAATTTACGTTACACATCAAGTGATTAAAGTTGATTGATTGGCTGTCACTCCCTCACTCAGAAATTAGGGGCAAGATAATAAGCAGATGGGTTTTCTAACGTCCGGAATGACAGCTGCTGCACATTTTGTTCCTATGTTTTTGGAAAACGAAAGATTAATTTTGATTTCAAAAGGAATACTCCCCAATAGATTCATCATGTGACATGAACAGAAGTGAAACCAAAAGGTTTTGGATTGAAAGTTAAGACCCCATTTATACAAGAATGGATCCAAACGGGATTGGGTCAATGTGGATCCGATCTCCTTTACTGGGGGTGTTTATACAGGATCGGAATTCGCTCAAATTGATTCATGGCACAAAGATCCACAAAGCTGTTTCGTCATTGAAAACCCTTCTGCCTTTTCCCTGTTCTGCAGTCATATTTACAACTTGTATAACAGACCAGTCTGCAGTGTGGCACTTTTCACCGAAATCTCGGGTGCACAAAGTGCTAAAAGTCGAGTGTCAAGAAATCCTTCAATTTCTCTCAGGTGCAAAATTTTGGCTATGTTCTTCTCTCAGGTGCGCCTTCTAAGAGGGAAATTTGGCTTTTTAAAATATTGTTTGATGTAAAGTCGTTAAATTTGGCTTAATTAGGGGGTAAAAATTGGACATGTTTTGGGGGCCTTGACACCCAGTGCACCTTCAGTGCCATTTCGGGTGGACATGTGGCAAACTCTGCACACTGGATAAACAGAACAAAAACATGTACATATGGGATATTTTGGGGATCAGATCCAAATGGGATCACTTTCAACCCCAAACAAAGATGGATAGCTAGCAGATCGTGCACACAATTATTGCTTTCTGACTGTTTTTCCTTTGTCGTTTATTTTCAATAGGAATTATATTGTGCTTGCTTAGAGGCAGCTTTTTCAATAAATTGTTGGTGTTTTTATGTTAAAGTATATTTTCTTTTCTGACGTTCAAATTTAATACAACATGCCTCCTTGACCAATCTTTTTAAAAACAAGTTTTTCGCGTTATTGAATGACAGTGAATGAAATGAGTGACAGGTAAACAATTAACATAAACATGTCTCTTGATTCGAGTCTTGAAGACCAGAGTTGTGAGAAATGAAACCAACAAAATAGCTGCTCCGCCAGAAAGAAAGTGTCCCCTACTAATTCCTCTTTTCCAGGAAACTGATTTGCAAATTTCCAATATTTTCAAAATGTTTGACACAAGCCTCTGATTAAACACCAAGGCATGTAAACTTTTCTGTCAACTTCGAAACAAAGTTTTTTACCTGTGGACCCTCTCCAGCATACAGCGATGCGATAACTTTGTCCAACAAAACAACATCGAGTTTTTCTTTGAAATTTAATAACTTTGCGGCCTGGCCTTCCAAATCCAAACCATTCACAGCGATGATATTCATGTTTATTTTAACTGTTCTGGGTACTCTCAATTCAACTTAGGCTAGCTTTTACGATTTACTTTGCTGCGCATTTCATTACCAAAACCATGCTTACAACCCAAGATTGAAAAGATTCGAAATTTGGTCTGGCTTGGCGCTAGACTGGACTAAACTGCTTACACTGGTCAAACCGGTCTGGGCTACACACGTGACAAACCATGTGACGTATGAAAGTGATTTCCCCAAAAAAACTATTGTTCCCATTCTCCCGTTCTAATTTGCAAAATTCTCAGAAGGAAATAGCAGGGCAGCAAAGAAGTAATAAAACATATCATCACTGAATTAATCTTTTTTTGGGTCGTTTCTGTTTGTTATTATAAAGAAGTAATGTTTCTTCGCTTGAGGAGTGGTCATTAATTATGGTAGGGAGGGGGTGGAAGCCTTTCCAAATAATTTAAAAAAATTTTGGTTTGCTTTCTTTGCTTTCAGATACCCATGAATATCCAAGAAAATAATTTAAGACCACACCAATTGAAGAGGGTAATTTAGGGGTGAATAGAAAACAGAAACGACGCAAAAAAAACGATAAATTCAATGATAATATTTTATTTTTGGTGCTAACATTGCCGGGGAAACAGGGGAATATGTCTAAAATTGGAAGGGATCAAGAGCAAAACCAGTAGGGAGCTAGGGAACACAGATCACGACAAGGGATAAGGGACAAGAGACACAAAAATTCAAGATTTTCCAAATTAGGCGATGCTTTCCTTCCAAAACAAAGAGGGAACAGGGGAAAATGGACCTCCTCTAGAAGATCCTCATTGAACATTTGACCGAACAGAGGTTTTAACTTTTGGTCTACACATCTTCAAAAAATTTGCGTTTTCAAACTAATCATTTTTCAAATTAATATAATTAAATTAAGAATTATTATCTTTATTTATGGTGGAAAAAAAACCGAAATATTTCCCCAAAAACAAAGAACATTAATGGGATAATTAACGATTTAAAGTAACAACGTAACAACGATGGTAATATTTATTCTACTTACAACTCATAATACAGTGCTGTAGGAAGGAAACATTTATGGGGGGAGGAACATGATTTTTTAACATTTATTGTCCCTCTATTACACCAAATGAAAAATTCAGAAATGTGATATTTGACAAAAAGTGGGGGCCCCTCCCCCAATACCTTATCGACCCTTATTATGCCGAACGCCAGCCCTTTTCACCGTCACTTATTCCACCAGAGGAGAAACATCTTATGTCATCTTGAGAAATACCGCCGGAAGCTGTTCCAGATTGGGGGCTTATTGTTCTCAGAACAATAGGGATCAAGGGTTTGATTAATCAATTTTTTGAATTGCCATTGTTTATTAAATTATGGGGGGGGGGTACAGATATTTCATAAAAATAGCAAATTTCTGTTTATTCCCTGTATTCTAATACCAATATGATGATAATTCTTTCAATTTTTGTTTCAAAACTTTCAACATTTAAATTCCTACCCTGGCACCAGAGCAGGGGAGCCTATATTTTTGGGTGGGCGAATAAGAATTTTCCGACAAAATTGTTTGAAACGTGCATACGCTAAAGTCCTCTACATGTGCACCACAGGCGCACCCACCTATGGGGGGTCCGGAGGCATGCACCCCACTGATCTCAGTGATGCACCCACGGAAAATCTTGAAATTCAAGGTGGCTTGTGGTGGATCTTTTTGGCCCTGATTTTATCATTTTGAACATCAAATTGGCAGCAAACTGCCAGGACATCCTAAACAGGAGTCATTACTTTTATACATTTGTTTAGTGTCAGGATGCACGAATAATGCTTCCCAGGCAAAACATTATAAAATTATGGTATCTATAGTTCGGCTGTTCTTCCCAGGTTTAGCCAAAAATATAAGTTGAAAGTGTATTTTATTTGGAGAGGCTGTCCGAAACCAGATTACAACATATAGTATATACGAGGATAACAAACGTGTTTTCCTTTGGGGTCTCGTTTAGTATAAATTCCTAACTGTCAAAAAAATACTCTTGCTTTATCGTTGATCTCAAACCGATTTTTACCGAATTTTAACTTTGAGAATGCACGCTCGGAACCATGGTAGACACTATTGGTAGAGGTACAAGGACACTGTACAGTAGTCACCGGAACAGATGCTGATAAGCAGCCTTTTGAAGTTTGAATCGTGCAAACAAATGAAGAACTGAAAGAATCTTTTCTTTGAACGTTTGAACGGAAAGAATCTTTTGGAAAGATGGAAAGAACTCCCTTCTCCCAATCCCAAGAACAATTTCTCAAGAAAAAGAGAGACTTGTAGGTCCACCCAGACCCAGACTTATCTGACATTCATGATTCGTTTGGTTTTGGATAATTAAAAATGAAAGAGCTGTACTCTTTTGGTCGTCTTTTAATTCATCTGAATCCAAACCATATCTCCTCTCCACTTGGCTGAAGGCGGTTTTGTACAAATTTCCTAACAAAAAATTCTCAGAAAGTTTCAGACAAAGTGTAACCTGGGCACTAAACTTTCATTAAATTTTTTTTACTGAAACGTCTGGTACCCAGGGTAGATAAAGTGCTGATAACCTCGAAAATTCCGACAATAAGGTGGGCAATTTCCGATCTTGTCCCCTCCCGGGTGCTGCGCCCCTGTACCAGGGCCTCAAATAAAAAAATGAAAATGAATAAAATTAAATGAAAAATAAAGAACAAAAAAGAAAAAGAAAAAGATTTTTCATTTTTGGCTTTTGGTTTTTTATTTGTTAATGTTTTATTCCTAATGTTAGTAGAAACAGATTCGACACAAGTAATTTTATTTTATGAAGGCCGTAAATGTTTTTCTTTCAAGAGTTCTCACTCAGCTTCTAAAATTATTTAATATCCATTTATCTACCCAAAAATTGTTTATGATTTTTTCAACTGAAAAGCCTGATGTTGCTCATCATCTTGTATAAACGAAGGCTGCTATTATTCGGGAATCTGCTACGTATTTCAATATTTTATAAGAACAGCTTTGGTCTGAGGCTGGTATGGTAGTTAAGCTAAAATCAAATTTATTTGTATAAACACTTGAATATTTTGTTTAGAAATAAACAATTTAAAACTATATAATTAAGCACTTAAACTTTTTTTTAATGTTTAGGGAAGATAAAACCATCAAAACAATCTGTTTTTCAGTTTTCCCCTTTTGTTGATTTTCGCTTTTGATTCTATTGTTCTATTTCAATTGTTCTTTTGACCAATAGTAAGCCTTCTAACTGAGGTTTGAGTGATTGTACCTGCTCTTTTCCGCTCATTCTCATTCATTTCAAAACGAAAATAAGTTCAGGACAGACTGGAAAGGAAAAGATTATTTATGAGCGGCGAAATTTCCCGCTCTACAGAAGGAAATTTTGTGGAATTAACACACTTCAAGATCAAGTGTTAATAGAGATTTTAAAATGAAATTCATCGGAAATTGAAATGCCTTAGTTGCTGGAGTTAAAAAATTTTGCCACCTGCCATCTCAACAAAGGAGCTTCTGGAGTGGAGTTATGAAAAACGAAGAGAACTTGCTTGCTGCATTGATATCATCTCAAGATTACTTTAAAGTCTTTTCCAACTGGGAATTATCGTTGCGGTTTACTTTTTAGAAATACTGTTAATTATCGTGAAATAGATTTGTATAACAAACATATTCCTAACAAACTATCAAAATTGAAAGAGCAGTGGTTTTGGGTCCCACAACAAAGTTGTTTATCGTTTTGGAAACAGACTTGCATATCTCCCACCGTGAAATTATTGTCTGAAATATTTTTGCTGTGCAGTTTATCTTCTGGCCTCAAATTCATCTTTCTGAAGTGTCTTAAAGACTAATATGATGTCAAGCAAAGATTTCTTAAAAACTGTCGAAGGGAAGTTGTTGAATAATAAGCGAAAAGCCGAGCCGGATATGAGGGTCAATGTTTTGCTCGGTTGCACATCAAAAAGAATACGAAGAGAAATCAAATATGAACCTTCTGAAAACACACATAAAAAGCAAGAAAATAGGAATTTTTTCGTGGATTCAAATGCAGAATTTTCCGATTTCAGAACTGGAATTTGCGAAAATAATAATGACATCAGTTCCTTGTTAACTGAAACTTGTTTCGAAGGTTTCGAAATAGCTGAACATCCGGGCTATCCAAAACTTGTTGACGATCCAAAACAAGTGGAATTGTTCTTGAAAGAAGTAGAAAATCAAAGTGAATCTGAAAATACTAGATTACAAAAACTCGATAATTCAAACTGTTTTCTTGAAAAATCTGTAACAATAAGTGACCCACTTCTAGACACTGGGTCTACAGATATCGATCTTGGAGTTTTGTGTGCGAACTTCGAAACTCTGTATGAGGAATTATTGGAGAGTTTGATTTCTGTGGAAAGATGGATGAATTTGGCATCTAGCCAAGCAAAAAGTGATGAAAAATCCCTGGAAAACGAAGAAGGTGCTTTATCTGCAGACCAACAAGAAATTATGATGGATTTGTCAAAACTTTTGGAGATTTGAAACTATCCTTGCCCATTTCAATCCTACGCACTTTGATTGTTTACATCATATCAAAATTGCCGCTGGGCAGGCGCCCTACGTCATATATGACGCAGGTCATTGCAATGTTCAAAAGCCAGCTGATCCTTTTGCACGCGGTAAACACGTTGTTGACCAAACCAAATGACCAAACACAATGTTCCTTCCAGAGTCCACAACACGAACATATTTTATTTAATATCAGATGGGCCCAGTAATTTTATAAAGTTTTACACAAATGGAAGTCCTGGAATCAGAGAATTAGCAATCCAATGTTATGGAAATTGTGTCACCTTTCAATTCATTGAGGGGGTTATGTCTGAATACATGCAGCAAGGGGGTTACTCTCTCACCTTAAATATTGTTAAATCATCAATGAAAAGACAATAGGCTAACTGATTCATACTCCATTAGACAATAGGCTAACTAATTCATAAAAATGATTAACATTGTTTTGCAATTATGCTTCTATGGTAAACACAGGATATTCTTCAGATTGTGATTGTTGTTTACATATATGTAAGGAGTTTCACTTTTCATCAAATTCATGTTTTTCAAATGAGATTTAGATGAAATGATTTGTAAATATAATATTTATATATACAATGTAGATTGTGAATGACTTAATAAACATTTATCTTATATTAGCTACTTGGTAGAAAATGGTATTCATATTACCTATATTTCATTTTAAATTGTAAATATGTAGTATTTGAGAATGTATCTTCTATTTTAAAGTAAAAAAAAACATAGCACAAGATTTTTTGTTCTTCATCCTTCAACTGGATCTGGGTGGTAGCCAAAGTATATATGCATAAATAGTAGCCAAAGATATATGAAGCGTACAAATCGATACACTAATGCCCAAAATTCCTCTTTATGCAAAGACTGACAAGAAAGATGTAGACTTGCCCCAAGCCTATTTTTTAATACAAGCTGAATTATTGTAAGCCAACTACAACGGAGGAAATTTGCAAGAAAGAAAATGAGGAGGAAAAATGTTCCTTTTCTCGGGTTAAAAAGAAATAGAAGATTTAAATCAACAGTTCTTATTTAACAGTTATCAAGAGTGATGGGTATTCAGGCCAGGGGGGGAGTACAAAATTCAAATCCAGATTTAAGAGTATTCAAAAGAGTTACACAACAGATTTTAACTGCAGGAAATAAAATAATTTTTTTGATTTCAATTAAAATAATCGTTGAGACAAAAATATCACATCTACCATTTTAGAAAAATTAAGATCTCAATACATATATACACGTATATTTTATTTATCAAAGTATCTACACGTTTTATGCAGTTGATAATAAGTACTTTGGCTGCATTTTATGACTGGCAAAAGTTGAATACTTTCAATGCTCAAAGGACGATGGTGGTACGACTTATTAATCTTGGGTGGTCCCATGGCAATAAGGCACATGGCACATGGGTAAGTAACATGGCTAAGTCACATGGCAATCACCTAGCACTCTGCATCACAGGAAATACTTCAACGTGCACATCAAAGGGGAAAAATCGTTAATTTTTGTTGGAAAAGGAGAAAAGATTTAGTATGCAGCCAAGACAATTATTACAGTGCATATGCTATTTGCAATTAACATAATAATCACGTTCTATATGCGCATATTAAATCGTGGCCAACACACGAGCACATCTACATAACTATGATAGGAGATTTAAAAAATCATACAAGGAACGATTTTATAGCCATTGTTGTTTCGTTTTCGTGAAGTTCTTTATTTTACGGCAACGTTAGTGGAATAGAAACGTCGTAAATTCGTAAACCACAATTTGTTCTGTTCAAGAAAAAAAAGCTATAATCATGCTAATTACAAAACTGAATCTCTTCAAAAATCATGTTTTGCTACAATTCCTGCTCAGATTAATAATCACTTCTTACGCTAATTTCACATCAATTTTAAATTTTATGAAGATGTAATTCGCCCATAAAAAATGAAAGCCAACTGCCAGTATTTCCTCATCTTATGGGTGTGTTTCTAAATGTGTTGTAATTCTTAAGGTTTCGCAATCTTTTCTCTCCTTTCAAGTTAATTAATTAAAAAACGCTCGTTAGTTTTAAACCATTTGTCATGTACGTAAAGCTGCATTTATCAGACAGAAAATGGCTGACAAATGAACAAATAAGAACAAAGCATGCATATTATAACGACACACAATGTTTCATATTTTGTATGTATGATAACGACACACAATGCTCCTTAGCTCTTGGTAAATGGCAAAAAATGTATATTCGGTCAACAACGGACAATTCCACTAAAGATGGCAGAAAGAGATATGGCCAAGATGCAATGCGCTCGATTATCGAATACTATACCAGTGAATAGAATTAGCTGCTGTTTCGATAATAGAACGCATTGCATATTGGTCATAATATGCCTTCGGCCATCTTTAGCAGAATTGTCCATTTAAGCTTTTTTACCATTGCTAAGTAAACCATAGGCCCTCTAGGAAAATGTGTTATTGAGACAAATTATTACGTTAATAACTTAACGGTTATAGAAACATAAATAAACTGGCATAAGAACTAGCTACAGTAGGTTAATTAATTAATCTATCTTAGCAACACATTTTCCTAGAGCCCCTGTGGTATAACAGTAAGGATACTTTTGTACTAATTATGCATCTACTTTGTGGATTTATAATTCAAAAAATATTTTCACACGCAAAATTGCGAAATCAAGAGGGCGATAAAAATAAAAAAGCAATATCTCGACAAACAAATACAGCAAACATATCATAAGTTAGATTGGTTGGAATTGGATTAAAAAATATACAAATACTCTTTATAAAAAAATACGAAAATAATAGCTTAAATCATGCCTATCAGGCAAATTAACATAGAGCAGCGCATATACACAATACTCAATAACTTGAGCTTCTTTCCAAGACAAGTTTATTGATACGAAGTTAAAATTATTGATTACTTGATCCGTTTTTATAACCAGGTACACTATGTGGAAATCTTACCACTGCTTTTACCTAAAACGAACAACAATAAAATATGAGGGCTAGTCTAAAGTTACTTCTGTGGAAAACAAATTAAAAGGACATTCATTAATGATTATTGTCTGATATGATATAAAAATTACCTTCAAGATGGGGGCTTATTCGAGAGAGGGGGGGGGGGTATTACGGTATATCGAAAGTTTCATAACAAATTAAAAAAGAAAAAATTTCTACAAACAGTACAATAAAAATATCCTGGGTTAGATTGGTCGGATGATTTGCATAAAAAATCAATCCTGAACAGCTAGGCAACAAACTGAAAAAACTGATTTTCAATGGACGAAAATTGAAAATTGCGAAAATTGATTATCAAAGGACTTTTTTAAATCAACGTAACTGAACCTAGAATATGGGTGGGGGGGGGGCGTGGATTAATAAGAACAGCACAAATGGATTCAGTAAATAATACACACACGTTAACAGAACACTGGAAACTATTGGAGGCACAAGCTTCCCTTACCCTCCCAGTTGTTACGGGCCAGAGTGTGTGCATTTCAAGGCGCAACCTATGAACACAACCTATGAACACATCCAGAGTATCCCAACTACTTCCCCGGGGTTTGCAACAGAAATATTCTTGGTATGCTATCTAATTGTTTTAAAGAATAATTAATACTTACTTCTTTTTTAGGGGATGACAATCTCATTGTTGTAGCATTTCTTTTACGCTGAAAGTAACAAATAATATATATCTAAAGCCTACCATATCTATTTAAACTAGCAATCAATTCTAAAACTAATATGCTAGAAAAACAACCTATTCGCAGCAAAAATGTTTTATTCAAAAACAACGAATAGATCAGTACTAAAAATAAATTTTTGCGAGGCCTCGTTAAAGCGTGAGATATTTCATTTGATTAATAAAAACCACAACATTTTGTAAATTTTGAGTAGCAGCCTTTTTATGAGCAGGGGTTTCTCTTTCAAGAGTAAGGAATACTTGTGATGATTGTTCTAAATCTAGTTTCTTAGTTACCTCCTCAAAACGTTCACATGCATTTTCAATGCATTTATGCAATGCAATATCTCATATTACTAAGATGCCTATCTGCGGGAGCCTAAGCCCTCAACGCCCCTCGAGCTCCCGTTCTTTTTTCCCTTCCTGCCTCTGCTGCTCTCCGCGAACAACCTCTTCGCTTTTCGATCGTGCCTTTCGCGACTCAACAAAACTCGACGTCAAATGCTCTAGGCCGCCGTGCGTTCTCGATTAATTTTGTGAACAGCAGCAACCACGCAACATATCCTCAGAACGTAGATTATGTATTATACATAAATGTCACATTTATGTCATATGATTAAATGTAGACTGTGCGTAGTAGCAGTTGAATTTATTGGATTCGTTGCGCATGAATGTAAACCATTGGTGAACGTGAACTTAATATAATGGCGGTCGTATGCACGGAAAGTATGGAATTGTTGTGCGACAATGAAGATACGGAAGTGAGGGGCACTCTTGGTGAGTACGAAGGTAAGAATTTAAATTGTTTAGGCTGTTCAATTGCTTGTTAGTCCGTACCCTTTGATATGAGGATTATCCTTTCCGATCGAAGGTTTTTCCACTAATCGAAAGCCCATCGAAAAGGGACGTTCCATTAAATATCCGTACACCCTGGTCGGAAGATGCAAATCCGGGGGGGTTCGTGAATTTGAAAAACCTGTAAATCCGAGGGGGTCCTTGGGCATCAGTCAACAAATATCCAAGGTGTCTGACGATATTTTCATATTTTCAAAATTTCAGAATATTAATCCGTTAGGCTGTGTTACTTTAAAGTATGTGGAAATCCGCGGGGTACACGGTGGTTGAACAATAGAAATCCAAGGGTGTCTCAAAAAATTATTAAATAGTATATTGCTACTCTATGCAGCTGATTTTTTTTGTTGACTGATGTTTTTTTTGTTGACTGATGATTTTGATTTTTGATTTCTTTATTTAATGTTAGTTAACAAAAATAGCTTTAACTAGCTAATTAACACTAACGTTTAATACAAGTATATGATTTTACAATGTAACACGTTTTACAATATAATAAGAAATATCATGTCTAAAGATAAGTAAAACTGTCAATATTTAAGATGAAAGATTCTTAAATAGCTAAAACCAAATTTGCTAAAACAGCGATAAAAAAATTATTTCAGAAAGTTTTTTTATTAAGCAATGTAGCCAATATTATGAATGTAGGGCGTACATAGTCTGCATGAACATGCGAGATCTTTCACTCGTTTGATTTTTTTTTTTTTAATATCCACATTTTTTGCTGCTTTAATGGCAGCTGGAATGCTGTTCCATAGTTCATTGCATCTATGCGATATTGTATCTAGACCATATAAAACAGTATTTGGTTTCTTTCTCTCAAATAATTGGTCTCTTAAGTTATATGCTGTGTCTGATAGCTTAAACATTTCGTTCATAAAAGTTGGATTTAAGTTATTGATTGTTTGATAAATTCATATTGCTAGTCGTTGAAGGTTTCTCTGATGTATTGTGACCGTCCCATCTTTAAGAAGAAGTTCTTTAACCAACGTTTACCAAATGATGCTATTCCAACCTACTAAAATCGTCCCAGTTATTGCTGTCGCTCTAACATACGACTCATAGCATTCAAGTAAAAATAACTGATCTTTTTTGCTGAACTTCGTTTTCAAAAAAAGACAAAGCCTAAATTGCGGACCGTAATCAAGTGGAAAAATCCAATCAACATTTGTTTAGTTTTCCAGTGGTCCGCAAAATGCGAACATTGAGCCTTGATTTTAGAGTAATGAAAATAATCCAATCCCAAACGATAAAATTCAGTGATTGAACCCACAAGAAGTTGTGGTGGCCAGCTTAAAAAGGCCAGATTTTGAGCCCTATTTCCGCCAGACTAGATGCTACTTTTACTACTACCGCTACCGATATTTTTTAGACGATATGACATTCATGTTCATGTAAATAAATCTTTTGCGTTTGATACGCAACAACCTACAGATATGCTCAAGGTATATTTCGTTTCGTTAAAAAAAAGGAGAAATCTCTGCGGAGGGAATATACGCTGCGGATTTTCCTGAGCTGTCCTGCTCCGCAGCGTATATTTCCTCTGCCGAGTCTTTTTCTTTTTTTAACGTACAACTCTAACGAGAGCATGGGAAAATTAGTTGGCCTGTTCCCACTTTTAATAATCACTGATTATTATTTAATAAACAAGTGCAGAAATGTATTTCTTGTTTTCTTGTCCAGGAGGGTTAAAGGTTATCAAAAAGCTGTCTCTCCCTGAGCATTTCGTTAATTTTATTCCTTGTAGATCATCATTTATTTCATCGTTTCATTTGCTTGTGGCTTCAATTGGAAATGTGGCAAAAAAAGTTAATGGAACCAGGAAAGAAAGATTGCAAGGAAATCAAGCTTGGTATTGGGAAATTTGAAATGACATTGCTGAAACATATTGTTTGGAAGTTAACACATCAATTTCAACATTTCTTAAATAAATCTAACTTGAATGATTTCGCATAAATATGTATAGAGTAGACATGTTTGTAAATGTTATCACGGATGAGTCAAATTGTACACTGCTTTAAAAATCCAGAATCCCACTGAAATCCAAAAAAATTATGGATTCAACATCTCAATCATTTTGGAACTTAACTTAAGAAATGTTTTGACACAGTTCTTTGATGGATCTTATTTTCAAACTTAAAGCATTCTATCCTCTTGTTTCTTTTTCCTGCAATTTTATAAGAAGCAACTTTTGCCTAAATCATCGACACATTTAAATGGAGAAACTCATCAAAATCAGATCAGTACCCAGAATGTTCCTTAGTGTGAGCTAAAATTCAAAGCCTTTCTTTGAAATTTGTTTGCGTGGCTTAAACAGAGCCTAGTTTTCCTATCTACGTTGAACCTGCAATTCACTAAATTGTGTCTATTCAAATTTTTCGTCAATGTTTTATGCGACAAACAGTAGGTAATTTTCTAAAACAAAAGATTGCGGTTTCAAACATGTCAATGAAATGTGTCACTGCAAATAAAATATTTCAACACTTTCAATGCAGCCAAGCAAATCATAATAAACGAAATCATCAAATTTAGCTGTCTTTTTTTTATTTTAATCTGATTGAGTGCAATCAGAGTGTGAAATATACTCTTTCAAATCGCAAATCGCATTGTCATGTTTGAAATAGATATCTGTTGTTTTACAAAATTCCCCCCTGTTTGTGCTTCAGCTCAGCTCAAATTTTAGGTAGGCAAGCTTATTTCTCGTTTTGTGCATGCATTTTCATGACAACAGAGAACAATAATTTTATATTAATTTATGCATTGCGTGAATATTAAATTAATTCGAATTGTTAATTTATACAATATTTTCTTGTAGACATGAGTTTTTTCAATTATATTCTTGTTACTATAAAGTCCTCCTTTACCCTTTTGTACAAGGCATATTTTGAAAAACAAAAGATTTAATGGTCACACTTAACAACGTGAATTGCGACAGGAAAAAATAAACATAAACATCACACCATATGAGTGCAATGAAATGTTGTGGTTTTTTTTTGTGGTTTGGTTGTTGCGTTGGAAGGTGTGAAACATATTCTCTAGGGGGATAAATCGCATTTTCATGTGCAGACATTCTTGTTTTGCAAAATCTGTCCATTTCTTTGTTTATTTTCTCATACGGTGTATTCAAATATGATTCAGTGCATTCAAAGGAAAGGTGTGAAGTGAAATTTAATCTGTCCAATTGCAAACCCCATTGTCATGTGCGAATCCCGAATCTAATGTTTCACAAACTTCTCTCAATTTCTCTCACTTGCTGATGGTTTGAATCAGTTTTAATTTTCCAACCAACAATGAGTTTTGATTGATTTTTCTCATTGCGTTGTATTTCTTTCGTGTATTATTCAAATTTCCACCAATCATCCCTGGTTTCAAAGAGAAAGTGATGTCCAGGAGCATAAGCTAGAGCAGAACTTCTATATAAAAGATTCAAGACTGAATATAATGACTTACCGCTCCAAAGAATGGATTACACGCCTTTTAACGCAGCCAAGCAATCACAATAATGAACTAAATTGCAAACAATTTGCTCTACATGTTTATTTTGATTTGATTGAGAGCACGCAAGGGTGTGAAATCTATTGTTTCCAATCGTAAATAGCATTGTGCAAGACTTGAACTGTTTGTTTTACTGGTTTTTTAAAACTGTCTTTGAGCTCGGATAACCACAACGCTACAGGGTAACTACAATCTACGACGTATTTCCCAGAAACCCATCTCACTGACCACAATTTTAATGATTGCTGTTTTCTGCGTTTGAAGTGGCAGTGAATTGTCCAATTAATTTTTCATATGTTTTTTGTATATCGACCACATCAACCAAACACCTAGACGTGTTTTCAGAACAAATTCCAGTGTTCAAAAATATTATGGAACGAAAACTCAAACAACAGCATATGATGAAATATAACGAAATATAACACTATGGCGCATGATATGATGCAATTTTGATGCTATAACATCTTTTTATTAAGATTTCTATTCTATTTCTTAATATTTTACTCAAAATTATAAGATTTCAAACCTGGGTCCAAAAAACGGAAAAAAAGCAAAATTCAAAAATTCAACTATTCTTTGTCTTTTTTGCACCCCTATTCCCCGCATCTTTTATTTGATGCTCCGAAAAACAGGGTAGATCTTCTCTAATCTTGATGTATCAAAGATGGAGATCTTCCCTCTTGCAAATCATTTCAACACTGGTCTGTTTGGTTAGCATGGTAAGACAGTAAAGCAATTTCGGGCATACTGTACGTTTTCTTTCTTAGACTTCGTAAATGATGCCGGTACGAAACAAATGGCTTCAAACAAATCCGGCATGTGTACATGATCGAATACGGAACGTTTTCATGCCTCTTTCACACTAAGGCTTACAATATTTCCCATGCTCTTGTTTTGCGCATGCTAATTTGTTTGTCTAGACAGAGTATTCGTTTCGCATGGGGTTTCGAAGAAAGGTTTATTTCTATTTTGATATCTCATCAAATTTTACTCGCGCATAAACCATGACACGTCTCTTGAGTTATTGCATAAAAACTGCACGCGAAAAATTCTTCGTCAATTCTATCGTATCCAAACAATAGTGACTCATTTATGTATGTTTTGAAGCTTTAAAATTCTCAATTTATTCTCATGCCAAATTATTTAATGGTGAATTGAGCGACCTGTTCTGCTCATGAATCTAACCCTACCATGATATTATCAATTTTTAATAGCTTCATTTAAGTTCATATTCATTCGATTCGACAATATCATAGACTGCTATCATTGGAGGTTTTAATCAAATACTGGTCTCGTCAAGCGTTTAGTCACAGAGTGCTTTATTTAGGCCATAAAGCACAAGATGCAATTTTTTGCAGCGAAAAAACAGCTGCTTGGGGACAAGAACAGTCTGAAAATGGCGATACAATTTCTCATGGATGCAGAATTGGCATATGCTGCGAGAGGGTTGTTGCATGGCAAGCAAGATGTCATCTTTGGCACTTGTAAGTTTAGCTTATTCCTTCTTTTACGCTTCTTTTCTTTCATATGCCATTTTTCTCGACTTATGTGCCTGGTTACCAAAAAAAATCTCTGTTTGCAGGGCTCTAGCACAAAATCTGCGATACTACAAATCTCAAATTCTGCATAAAACTACGTTGGAAGGAAAAACTTTAAGGAAAAAAAGAAGGGAAAAAAAGGAAGAGTTTAGGATATCACCCAGTCATCTGCGATCACATTTACCTGTCCAAAACTTGAAATCAAAACTGCGTTAATTTGTATTCTTTGTTAATTTGAAAAATCATCCTTTATTTTCAGCCCATTTTTAACATTAAAAGAACCTGCTTGCTTTAAAGGCGCTTTTAGAGTTTAAAATGAGAAAATCTGCACTGATAAAACTCCCCAAGTTGATATATGAGCAAGCAGGTTGTCTTAATGTCAAAACATTGACTGTAATTGAATGGTGTTCCTTTAAATTGACTTGAAAGCTCACGGATGAGGGCTATTTTAATTTCTAGTTTTGGGCATGTAAACGTAATTGCAGATGACTGGGTGATATCTCTAACTCTAAGTTTTTCCTTTGGATATTGTTTTGGATATCATTTTGAATTGTTATCTTACAGATTTTGAGCTACAGTCCTTCAAACGGTGATAGTTTTTTTTTTGGGTCGGTTGGTTCTCATGAGTCCATATCCCACATTTCGAAATTCCACCATGCTCTATTTCTTCCTTTAGTTGTATCATTTCCATTATTACCAAATCAAAGCTCCTTGCGAAGAATATAACCAAGATATATCAAGATGTTATCTTTGTATGTCTTAATATCAAGGAGCAAGTAACGGAAATTAGGATATACCAGGTGCGCCCAAAAAACAGAAGATCTTTGACGAGCTACTAAAAACCGTGTACTGCATAGATTACCTTGATTAAAGTTGAATGATTACAGTTGTTGATATTCACGTCAAAAGGACTAAATTTAGTTAAAAACAATTTTTTCGAAGCTTGTTTTTCCGCTACAAACGATTTTTGAAAAGGTTTTGATCTTACAGAATCAATCTAGAAAACATTGAAAAAAGCTTCAGAGAGGTCGAAACGTTTGGAAAATCGCTTGTAATGCAATGACAAGCATCGAAAAAATTGCCAAATATCTTTTTTAAATTAGTTTAGTCCTTTTGACGTGAATGTCAACAACTGTAATCATTGTAATCCATGTAGTATGCGATCTTTGGTAGCTCGTCAAAGATGTTCCATTTTTTTGGTGCACCCGGTAAAATAATTCAAAGAAGAGCTATGTTGTATGTTCTCAATAACTCTTTCGAATCTACTGTACACAATTGATTTGTGGAAAATTCTAAAAATCTTTAAAAGGCGTCGAAAAGAATTATTTATAATTTGGGAAATACAAAAGCAAAAATTTGACTTCAAAGGTAATTTGAACATAGGTGAGGCAGGATTTTGTTTTGAGATTTTTTAAGTTCAGACTGTGGTTGCTTAGCCTTTTTTTATCAACATTATAATTACAACAGCTTTCCAATAACGAGGGCATATTTTGTAACAATAGTGAGACCGACACACCAATTTTAAAATGATTAGCAATCGAAGACAAAGCAAATTCTCTCAAGCAGAAAAGCAAAACAAACCAAGCCATATTTTCATTCTCTGCTTGAGAGAATTCGTTTTGTCTTGAATGGCTAATGGCCTTGAAATTGGTGTGTCGATTTCATTATTGTTACAAAATCTGCCCTTGTTCTTTCGAATAAGAATAAGGATACTTGCATTACTCAAAATACACAGTCATTCATAAGTAACAAACCATGTTAGATGGGGATACGAATGAACGTTTGATTAAGAACATTGATACCAGTACATTGATACAATTATTATTTTATTTATACAAGTAGTATGCATCTTCCAAGCGTTAAAATAACTGATTAGTAGCAACTCTAACATAATATTTTTCAGGTATGCAGACAAAATATAAAAATGCATAATGCAAGCACTTGCTGCATCGGATTGCACATGCAAGATGAAATACCATTGGACAAGATCACAATTGTTGGTTTCAATCATAATTTTACTACAAATAGGCTCGACCAAAGAGTATGTTGATATTGAAGTAACACCCTCATTGATAACAACACAGACTGATTTCGTGGTAACAGCAAATCACCCAGGACCGACTGCAGAGATGTACAAATTCTCCTTCCCATTATCCGCCACAGGACCAAAATATGAATATAAAACAAAACAAGCTGCCGCCATGTTTCGTTACTCCGCTGCGGGGAAATACATTATCATGACTTCTCTGATGTACAACGCGACGTGGTTACCGTGGACCAAAAAGGCCATTTTAGTTTTTGATCACGAAACAGTTCTGCGTAGTAACTGTTCGCTGGAAATGTCAGTTGAAAAACGAAGTATAGGAAACAAAGTTATTAATCAATTAATTGTTGGATATGATGTGGTAGTCAAATTAAATAAATGTTATGGAAATGGAAAACTAATTCTTTTTAAAAGAAATAACTTTACTGGTTCAATCGAAAGAAAAGCCTTAAATGAATTTGTATCATATGGAGACATAAATAACTTCTCATCAATATTCCATGCCAGCATCTGTGATGATATCGACCTGTCCTTGGTCTTCTACGCACTGAATAAAGCGGTCGAGAAACACGAGTATGTAACAGCGGTGAAAAGTGTAAGGTATTGCGACAACACGACATCAACTGCGAGTGGTGATTCGGGAAGCACCCCATTACCAAATAACACAAGTTCTGTTCAAGAGGTCGTAAAAAATGGATTACTAAATCCTGTTGTGGCATTTTTCTTTGCCTTTCTCGTCATTATTTACCTAATGGATTCGGTAATTGCTTACAGAGGATATAAGAATCTAATGAAACCGGTAAATTTTAATACTGCATTTACTCACCACTCAAAACACTGTTTATTGTCATTCATGGAACTGTTGACTGGGTAGGGCTGTTTTTGTTCTTTGTTTTGATAGGTTACTGGCTCTTTCAGGCCCGCAATAAAAGTTGCGCTCCTCGTGTGCCGAACCGATTTAGATTAGATTTGACTAAAGACATGCGTGCGACATGTTAAGTCAAATTATCTAGATCATTCAACCAAACAGAGACATATATCATCATGACTGCCATAAAGAAATAAGTATTATATTAATTTGGTTCAGTAAACGAGAAGAACAGAGTACGTTTAACGAAAATTCGTGTTTTTGACTCAACGTTTGATCATGAAATCATTGCCACACTTAATCAAAACTGCCGAACTCAATTAGGCCAAATATCGCTCTTTTCGTGCATTTCATTGAGCAATCAGGTTTGTTTGGCACACGAGAAGCGCAAAGTTGAAGTAAAGAAAATAAACGAAATTAGACTAAAGAAACTAGTCTCTTTATTCTGCAGGAATATTTTCCTATTGTGATTGTTCATTTTATCTCACAACTCTGAAATAGTAATGTTTGATTTCTTTTAGATTAGGAATTTAACTTCCACTGATGACGAAATTATGTTCGAACTTCACTTACACGTAGGTAGTGGTATCTCCGTAAAGGGCACACAATGTCAAATACAGATGCGTATATTCGGAACACTGGATGTGATTGGTCCGATCGACCTGCCGGCTTCATTTTTCGAAGAGGATGGAATTGTTTCATTTTTGGTGTCAACGAATAAAGTAGTTGGTGAAATTGGCACAATTGGAATATTCTGCAAAGAAATGGATTTAAGGTTTGTTGACAGCGGACTCACTAATTTTTTTCCGGTGTTCATTCCCACCCTTTCCTTCCCACTCTACCACATCCGCTTGAGACTGATGACATTACAGCACAAATATTTGCCTGCTGCACAACAAAACATTGTTCCACTAATCAGAGAATAACTTTGCAAGATTCGCGGTCTCTGATTGACTAAGTCAAATTTACACCCAAAACGAGAACGTGATAATCACCCTTCAAAACTGTGAAAAAGTTTACCAAAAAGGCAAAACTTCAAATAAATTTGAAGCAGATATCTCTCTATAACTATCCTTTCGAATAAATAAAGTTTTTTGTCTAAGTGGCTCCAATCCAAAATTAGGCTATCTGGATTACCCAAACGAGAACTAATACTGCAATCCAATTAGACATAGTGTAGCGTCGAGCGATTCAGATCACATACTTTTTGCTATACTGTCAAGGCATGTTGTGAAAAAATGACAATGTGTTGACGATAGAATTTCAGTAGGTCGGCAGTACAGCCAAATTGATGCAATTTTTATTGCTAACGATATAGTACAATATCCTAACTTACGGTATGTTGATAATACAGTTACGGTATCCTAACAGAACAGTCCGGTATCCTAACTTACGGTATGTTGATGATACGGTTACGATATCCTAACAGAACAGTCCGGTATCTTAACTCACAGTATGTTGATGATACAGTTACGGTGTCCTAACAACACAGTCCGGTATCCTAACTTACGGTATGTTGATGATACAGTTACGATATCCTAACGGAACAGTCCGGTATCTGAACTCACGGTAGTATCCTAACAGCACAGTCCGGTATCCAAACTTACGGTATATTGATGATACAGTTACTATACCCTAACAGCACAGTCCGGTATCATAACTTTACCGTTACGGTATGTTGATAATACAGTTACAGTTGTTGATGATAGATACTGTTACGGTATCCTAACAATTTTGATCGCATTCTCTAAACAATATTTTTTGTTTTTGAAAGTAAAAGCAAATAAAAATTCTACAATAAATTCGGGCACAATCATTAAAAAATTAACCATCAAAAACGTTTCTCTAGATCAGATTGGTATTTGCGAAAAGTCGAAATTTTCAGTCACAGTGAGAAACCAAGCGGAATTCACTGGGGTGATGATGATGTCATCAATGAAGTAGCAAGTTTCCAATGTCAGACATGGTTCTCTCCAGTTACAAAAACTCAAAGTGTTGCACAGATTTTTAACAAGAATACAGAGCGCATTGAAAAAACGTTTTTTGTGGATTATATTTCCAGATGCAAGCAGCTCGTCTTGGAAAAGCATATCATGACGTCATGGAAGTGTAGTTACGGTATAGGAAGTTTCACAAAAGCGCAACGTCTCTCCTTTCTGTTTACGTTATGGTTTGTGTTAATTTACACCTCGACATTGATAATCAACGGAGGATATGTCAGAGGGGAGATAATTAATAAAGGCGCGTTTCGTGTTGGAATTGTACGCATAACGGAAGATACGTTTGTTTCCGCATCAGTTACTGGTTGTCTGACCTACCTTTCCGGAGTAGTTTTGTGTTTGCTAGTCAGAGTTGTTTACGGAAAGCCTTCAAGTGAAACTGATGGATATAATCGGCCGATTCATATCGACACAGAGCGGTCAATCTCTGTAGCGCCTGATAATTTGAAAAAGGCTGTCATGAAACCCCGTCATGATAAAACGCCTGAAATAACAACAAATGTGCACAAAGAGAACGGCGAACCAACAGCATTAAAAGACAGGACAGTAAAACAAGAACACGTTTTGAAAAAATATCATAACTTGAAGAATAATAACGATTTCAAAGATCACTGGAGCAATAACAAACAAAACTGTGAAACGACGAACATAGAAAATGTTAACGTTGGTACGCGAGTTTCATCACCTGTTGCATCAGAAGTCAAGGTAAATAGCGTCTTAATCGACATCAATTATTTCGCTATGGACGAGACAGAGGCAGTTCTTAGTCACAAAAACCAAAACGGTGGCGTTTCTTCGTTAACAACTCCTCGCAACGCTCACAAGGAAAATGGCCTTGAGGGAGATGACTATAATGACGTAGTTTCGAGGAAAAATAAGAATCAAAATCATGTTAATTTCCAGAATGGAAAACATGATACGGTTTCAAATGGACAGGCAGATCATCTTCAAACCTTTATCCAAAGCGGTGAAAATAATTATACTAGAGATGCTGAAAACACAAACATAAATTATGACGACGAAGGCGGCGTGGTCGAAGACTTTGCCAAATTGCAAGTTTTCAACCGAGAAACGCTTCCAACTAAAAAGCTGAATCCATTTATTTCATGCTTATTCCAATTCTCAGGCCGCATGTTTTGGATCATGCACTGCTTGTTGGTGTTCATTTGCATTTTGCACACCATTGTCATAAGTACATTGTGGGATACGGAGATGTCGTACCATTGGATATCAATGCACATGTTGGCATTTACAGTGTCTTGTTGTGTGCTGGACACACTCAGAGTGTTGGTGTACGTATTGCTAATTACTATCAAAGAACGCAAACGACTGAAGCGTATTTCAAAGCAAACGTCGTTTGCCCAGTATACGGAGATATTGCTGACTTCCAAGTATGCTGCCGCTGAAAGTGAAGCGTTTATCGCCAAAGAATACCCAGAAGAGGAGATGGCATTTGCAAAAGGCTATTATCGATTGAAAGGAAAAAATAAAGATTTTATAGTCCTGGCTGTGTTTGTTGCAGCACTTTTGATTCTCACAACGAGGACAATGAATAAAAATTCTTTTGACTTTTGGGTATCGCTGCAAGACCTTTTGTTCAAGTACGAAGATTTAACGACAATCCAAATAAAAGAAGGCTCGGTGAGTGATACTGTTTACTACGATAAGTGATGCTGAATTTTCTCAGTATAACGATGGAAATTTCAGGCAAGCTTTGTAGGTCCCTAAAAATAAGTTTTTTTTCACAGAAGATTAGAGCGAGCCTGCAAATAGCATCTGATCAATGTTTAGCAATAACACGTTGCATTATTCTATTACTTTGTGTAATAATATAGTTATGTACTTTATTTGACAGAAGCAACCCGTCACAAATTTTTGGGATTGGATGAAAGATGTTTTACCTCCCATCCTCAATTCAAGTCTGAGAGACACGTCGATGCAGCAACTCTACATTATGGAAAATACATTACATATTGTTCAGAAACGTGTACTCGGAGGTAAGAGATTCCAAGGCAGTCGAGAGGATCTGAAGGCCCTGGGAGGAAAATACCACGCCCTTTAATTTATCTAAAAAATAAACAACGTCCTCCAAATTGAAATTAGGGACCTCGCAGATTTTATAAAATATTTATCTTCGGTCCAAATTGTTGGATAAACATTTGAGGCCGCTTAGGCCAAGGCCCTGGGAAAGATGAACTTCAGTCTATAACGAAATAAGCAACTAAGTCTGTTAAATTCTGATTATCTGGCGCAATCATTCTTGGTAACCATTGTTATCGACTTGAGGAGTTTGGACAGTGAATCTTTTTAAATTTTAAACTTTAAATGCACCAGTAAGCAGGTTGTTCTAATGTCAAAACATGGAATGAAAAAAAATAAAAAAATCAACCTGAAAGTTTACGAATTAAGGCAATTTCAATTTCAAGTTTTGACAAGTACACGTGGTCGCTGATGACTGGATGATATCCCAAACTTCAAGTTTGCCCTTCGGACGTCATTTTATGCACAATTTGAGATTTATATTCACACGGATTTCAAGCAATTTTTTTTTTGGGGGGGGGTCACCAGGTACTAGGGTAATGAAGTTAAGTTAAGAGCACCATTGCATTGTTGAGATTTGATTTTCCGTCACTGAAAGCATCAATTATTTTTTAAACAGGTGAATGCAAAGTACCCCATGAAATGCAGCGTATAATTTCACTATGCAGTGTTGAACTCAACGAAGACAACGAAGACAAGAGATTTTACTCATCGGGATGGCAAAATGTATCCAGCAAACAATCACCAAACGACAGCCTTCACAATCCATGGATTTTCCAGCACAGTGATTTATTTGGGCATGGGACAGGACGTCTTAAAACGAGCAAAACGTTCAGTCTAAGCGGCTATGTTGGAAGGTTTAACTCATCAAATATAGCAGCTACTATTGAAAATCTAATTGAACACAAATGGATCGACAAATACACCAGACTTCTATACCTTGAAGCGTTAATTTATAATCCTTCGATAAATTTTGTTTCGCCTGCTTCAATTGCACTTGAATTTTCAACCAGTGGATATATCTTCATAACTAGGGGATTTTTCAATTTCATACTATATCCAGAACTAAGTGAAGGTTTTTGGATAGTTCAATTTACCGAGACGTTGTTCTTTGTCCTTACGTTTTACCTCATATTTGATCTCCTAAAGCGAAAACAAAGAACATCAGTGCCATGGTTCTCTGGTTGGCTTATCGTTCAAGAACTGGTCATCATTCAGTCTTTCGCAGTTATCGCCATTACTTTCTTTAAAAACAATAATGTTTATCTTTTAACGTCCAAGTCGGCGCACCACAGCAAAAGAGCAGAAGCCGTGCACGCTCTGGCCATTTTGCAAGAAAGTTTAGAGTACGTATTGTCGAGCTTGAATTTGTTTAGCATTGCGTTGCTCACAAAACCTTTGTTCACATTAGGCCTTTTTGATGATATGTATATCGCCGTTTCTCGGACAGTGCAAGATCTCAAAGGCATCGCCATGGAAACTATAGTTTTAGTGGTTGGCTTTACGTTTTGGGCTTACCTTTCATTTGTTGACAGAATCAGCAGTTTTTCTACCATAGAAAGATCTTTTCCAACTTTAATGGAGATGTTGGTGTCACCGGATAATGGGGATTTGCTCCAGGAGAGATTTTACGGCGTTCTTCTGTCATTGGTATATTATTGCGTAATGATACTGCTCGTGTCGAACATCGTCATAAGCGCAGTGCAAAGGTCGTACAGCGAGGCACGCCAAATATATAAAGATGTTAACCGTACAGCCGTCATGGCTTTCCTCTTCAAGAGGATCAAACATAAACCAGGAAAAACAAAGGAGCATACGAAGTATGACCTTACGTTGCAAAGCATGGCCTCCAGAAGGACTAGTGGTCGTCGCTCGAGGAAACAGAAAGGAACATCGGATCTAAGGGTAGACAGCACGCAAAACGGGGAAGAGAAACAAAAAAACGGTGAAGAATTTCGTTCGAAAGATGATGGTCAAGATTCTGATTCAAGAAAGAAAGAGGAAACACAGCAATGCGATCATCTGGAGCAAGCTGTTACAAATTTAAATGAGGTGATGAATAAGAAGATTCCAGTAGAAAATATAGAAGATAAGATCCTTATTTCAACGATTATTGACTCTTGGAGAAGAGTCGTTGAAAACAAGGTACCAATCAATATTATTTCGACATACAAGAGACGGATACGCAAGTCCAATAAAAAATAATTTTCAAAACATTTTTCAGTGTGTTCGGTTGACAATTCTGTTTAATTGTGATAATGTGTGCAGTCCTGGATTTATCATTATTAAAAGAAGCCATAATATCAATATGAGAGATATTGTACAGTACATCAGTGCCAAAGTTAACAGATATTTTAAAAATAACAGACCGTCCCCACTTAAGCCAGTTGATTAAAAAGGAATTTAGAATTATTCTCTAGAATTATGGAATGTCTTTGAAACATTATTTGAATAATGCCTTGAACAGCTATGTACCGAAATTGTTCAAAGGAGCGAAGATAAATCTGAAGGATAGTTTCAATTCAAAACACACTGTTAATACTAATTTAACCACTGTTGCTAACTTGTAATAGTCTCTGCTGTAATTTGTCACGGTTCTGAGCAGTCTGTAAGTGATTGACTAATCAGATAGATGGATAAATTAGTGGAACAGTTTGGAAATACGCCCAGTGCACATGCGTCAGTGAACTGAAGGCAAGTTATTTTTTAGATGGGCTGTCCTTGTATCCGTTGATTTTCTTTAATGGTAGAAAAGTTTTAAAATAAAAGTTTAGGTTATATTCTCTAAGAATTTAGTGTGCTTATGTAAATGTCAGAAATAGTGGATTTTAAAATGTTGGCGGTGATATAATATATGCCAATATTTAAATTTTAATGCAACATTGACAATTAAAAATTTGAGACGATTTAGAAATATAATAGATTGCAAAATAGATTAAATTATAAAATAATAAAATTACATATTTTTAAGACCTTGACCGAATTTACGACATTTCCTTCGTAAATTGTAAAAGGCTGGTTATTTGATCGATCCCGTCGCTGGAAAATCTACCAGCGACAGCAGCAACAGGATCGATAGAGAGGTTTCCTCCATTTGGTCGTTCTTGTCGATTCTGTGGTGACGGAATGGCGTTTGGGAACATTATTGTTTTAATAAAACAACATGCGCAAATGCGCAGGATGCCGCTGGGATCACTGATTTCTTGAAATTCATGATTCCAGTCAATTCTTTTATCGCTCCAGTTGCTCATGTCGCTGAGGTAGAACAAATCTCAGCGGGAGGGTATCACTTGTGTTGCTACGATCGCTGATTAAAATAAAATTTAGTTTCCATTTCATCGTTCCCACCGCTCTGGTTGCCGGAAAATTTTCACGCGACGGGAGAACGACAGGAGCGATCAAATGGAAACCAGGCTTAAACATACAACTTTGATAGCAGTTTGATCAGTTGCTCAATGTAAAAAGGCAGCTTTTGATCTCTTTGATAAATGCTTGCACAATAAGTACCCCCTGTTAATTCTTCAGTCAATGTTATTTTATATCGTGCCATTTGGCTTCTTCAGGGTGAAATGAGTAAAAACAACCAGATGTTAAAAATTTTCTTACACATCATATAAAATACCACGAAATACAAAATTCACAAAAACTAAACAATTTCTTCTTATAAAAACGCCCAAATACAAAAATACAAATTTACAAAACATGAGCCACAATTTCATTCAACTTTCATTCGGTTGAACAGTTCTAACGGCAAGCAATGATTTTGCATCTCCCGCCCCAGTCTCTTTAAACGCAGACCGTCTTTCTTCCTGAGAATTCCCAATACACGGCAAATTACCTGGCTGCAAATTCAAAGAATTAGAGAAAATTCCATTCTGATAATTGATCGTTAAAATCTCACCAACATCATCGCCGAGTAAACTACTTGACGAAGCCTCAGGCTTCAATACGTTGTTATGATTTGAGATAATCTGTTTCTGAAATGATTGCAAGTCGTTCTTTAATTTTCTATCCTCTGGCATCAAAACTGAAGGTGTCAAAACTGAAGGTGTCAAGCCACGATCCAACTTCCCAGGGTCAATTGTTTTCTCTTTCCATTGTATCATGGCTCCCGAATCGAGAATTTGAATGTTTGAATTATGGTCGAGAAGTTGGGCGGTTGCTGAATCAAGATATACCGGTGTCATCTCTCTATTCAAGAACAAAGCCTCCTTTTTCATATCAATGGATGGCTTTTTAATGCTTTCTCGTGACTTGTTTTTCACTTGCTGTTGTTTCGTTTTCAAAAATCCAACAATTTCTGGACTGCGCAGCATTTCCTTCATAAAACATTAATAACTCTATATGGGGGTATCGAAGCATAGTTACAGTCGAATTACAGTCGAATCCGGTTATAGTCACTCCACTTAGCGTCACATTACCGCTTGCATTCACCTTAACAGTTGTCTTAAATGAACAAAAGCTATATCTTTTCATGTAACATTTGGTTTGACTATATCCGATATCGATTACACACATATGATATTTCAAGGAGATCATGGCATGAAAAGGCACCCAACCGTGTGAATGGTCGCAGGAATTTTTTTCTAAAAGTAATCTTTACGTTGTTTATTAATGTTAAATTGCCAAAATCTTGCAGGAAATTTGTAGGCAAAATTTGCTTGAACGCAAGCACTAAATAAAAATTTCTAGCCATGAAGGAGATAACAAGAGATTTCAAGGCTTGCCCAAAGCCATCTGACATGATATTACACATTCATGGGTGATAGAACAGCGTTCGATTGTCAGTTTTTTGTGTTAATTTGTCACTAACCAAATGCTTTAAAGACACACTTAGCGTGCAGCACATGACGTTTTGCAAATTATTTTCAATTAAAATAAGCTGTGATTGGCTGAAGGGAACAAATATCGCCTTCACAGCAATGAAGACCTTTGCCATATGTGCTTTCACAAGCATTTTAGCTATATGGACAAACTACAAATCCTACAATCAATGATGTTCTATCACCCATGGTTGATTACAAATTTTCGAAGCATGTTTCAGTTGGTTGACAATTTTGTTGTGCAGTCCTGGACTTGTCATTATTAAAAGAAGCCACAATTTCAGTGTGAGAGATATTGAACAATGTACAGTACAGCAGTGCCAAACTAAATAAATAACAGATATTTTAAAAATAACACACCATCCAAATTTAAGTCAGTTTATTGAAAGGGAATAAGAACACATTTATAGAATTATGGAATGTTTTTAGAAAATGATTTGAAAGAATGTTTTGAGCAGTTGTGTACTGCCATTGTTTAAACTTTTAAAACGTTTTTTGTTGTGATAAACATGGGGGAAACATGGTTTTATTAAATTCCTCTCCTTCAAATGATTGTCTAAGAATCATCATTTTGATGTATATATTATAAGAAATGCATATAACTATAATTTATGCATATCAAATTAAGCTGACAACATGCTTTTTCATCCTCAAAAGCAACATAAACACAGGCTTTCAAAATTACTCACCATCCTTTTGTTTGCAAGGACTTGGTGTAGTATGCTATCAATGTCTTGACCATCAAACAGGTCTGGAGAACCTGAGAAGCATGTCTTTGATTCCTGAAAAAAAAGAAACATAATGTGACAGCAAAGGAGACTTTACAGACCAGGACCATGGACCAGAAACAGAACCCTCCAGAGAGTACAGTATTCAATACAGATTGAATTGCACTTTCAGCACAATGTTTGAATTTATCTTTCTGCATTAAAAATTCTCTTTTGTTAAAAGCTCTCTTAAGAATTGGATATGGGCAATTGTTTACTGGCATATCAGAGGAAAGATTGAGAATCAAACAAATTCTAAAAACGTAACATATCCTCAACACAAAGAAGTAACAAATATTTCAACAGCAAAATAATTCAGTGCCATTATGGTGAAAGCACAAAAAAATAATCATAAAAACTTAAATATAAAGAAAGTGCGTCAAAAATTCAATCGAATAATTATAAATGTTTTACACCAGATTTCTTAGGACCACTAGAATAAATTTGTTCCGGGTATAGGCATGGTCCTTGTGCCTTTATCTGGAAAGGTGCAATCGCCACTACCTGGGGTAACAGGGTATTAATATTTTTAATCTTCGTAGTTTAGAATCTTTATATTCATAGTTTTTTTTATATTGTCATGTAGTTTTTATATTTAATATTTATAGTTTAGAATAAAGAGCCACAAATACGTTTTCTGCAAAAACCAATAGTGAAAACATTCACCTGATACTTGGTCCTTAGTTTGTGGCTCTTTTTTAAGTACTTTCTCTTGTATATTTGTTGTCTGTGTCGTTTGCAGTACTTTCCAGTTTTTCCATTATCATTCCTGAGATATTCCATGCATCCTTTGAATAAGCATTGCTGTTCCGTGTTTGAATTATTTTGATTTTGATTATTATGATGCATACCAATACTACAAGTATGCCATATACTGTATACCTTAAAACAATTAACAATATGGTTAATCTAATATAATCCCATAAACGTTTATTAATTGCATTTTCAGTAACTATGTTTGTGTTGTCTGGGGTTATAAATTTGGCTGGGGTTATAAATTTGGTAGCGAACCATAAGGATATGAAAATCTGAAATTTTTTGTAAACCGTGTATGAAAATGATGAATTGTTTTACTAGTATTCTCGACAATTTTGATGTTAGAATTTTTTTTCACGAAAATGGGATTTGGTGCATATGAGTTACCAAACTTTCCAACATGATATCACTTATGAGTTAAAACTCCAAAATGTAAACTTTGTTGTATATGCACAAGGAGAGCTTTGAATGTCAGGTATGTTGGGAAGGAACAATGGAATTGAACACATATAACAATATAAATGAAACAATGAAAGTTTGTGGGCTTTGACTTGAAGTTTGCCCAGACAGTAATAATGGCAATGGCAATAAAATTATATGGTCATTTGAAAGTGAAAATTATTTCCCAAACCATTAGGTAATATACTGAACTCTTATAAATATTATGAGTAGTTTGATAAAAACAATTTATTTGTCATGCAAGGCCTTTTTTGTGCAAAACAAAAGGTGTTCGTTTATTAATATCAATATCACCCCTCCCCCAGTCCTTTTCTTTGCACGCAATTCAACTCAATAATACCCAATCAACAGGGAAATCGATTTTCACTCAGCTCATTGTGGGATAGTTAACAGTCCCCTGGGGGCCTCTAATAGCACTGTATGCCAGTTCGGCTCTTGGGGAATGTGACAGACTGTTTTCGTTTACCGTTTCAAAATTTACCGTTTTTGTTGACACTATGATCTTAAACGTACCTGTACTCAGACCATTAAACTTTGGTTGCGTTGGTGGTTTGCCTTTCTGGATCTCTGGTGGTCTCGAGTGAGTTGTGCATTTGTTTCGTTGCGACATTGGTTGCGACCGATAGGCCAGATTCTGCGATGTGTTGTTGGTCGCATCAGAGTCAGTTGTTGTAGGTCGCAGGGTTACCCAGCATACTTTGCGATGTTTTGTTGCAAATTTTGGCGCGAAATTTTGAATTCACAGCCTGACGAGATTACTTTCTCTTCTTCCAACAAGGCAAACGGCAAATTTACTAGTTTTCCTCACACATACATACCGTAAATCCTCAAATTAGCCGCTCCCCCTTCAATAAGCCCATACCCTCAAATTTCGTACTTCATTAATCCCATTATTTTACATTTTATTCTGCGACTTCTGTTCATATACAAGCATGTTATTATTATTATTATTGTTATTTCTTTATTTCATGTAGGCTTTACAATCAAAATAGCTAAAATTACAGCTAATTTTGGCCTACTACAAACATATTTACAAAATACATATGAAAATAAGTAAACTAGATAAATTAAAGAAGATTATAAAAAAATTGAATTCTGATACCTAACTATAAATATCCTAAATTGCTGATGTATGTTTTGCAGATTCTACAGCCGCATTC
>JAYJMH010026435.1:0-18157 GCA_036873815.1 Phacellophora camtschatica
TTTATTTATTTATTTATTTATTTATTTATTTATTTATTTCAAAATTTTACTTTTTGCATTCCTTTGCTATAAGTAAAATGGATCAATTTTATATAAACCAACAAAGCAGCCAACTTTATTCCTTCATTTTTGAAATGATGGACTTTCGATAAAAGGAATTTAAATAGCTTCCCCAAATTTTCTGATTATAAGATTGTTAATCTGGGCAATTATTTTTGGCAATATTTGGCCATTCATTTTTACAAGAAATTTTGTTCTTTTCTACAAAAGTAACTTTTCTTCAACATGATACATAGCCTGGAATCAGGCCCAGAAAAAGGGGGGAAATCGATTAACTTTTCGGTTTTTACGCGCGGTGCCTGTTCACGGCTACATACATGATTAGTAATCAGGATTGTTTTCACATTTTTGTAGATAAGCAAACGTGTAACCATGCAATAATTTGTAGGTGTCGTGTGGCAATAGTATAAGCAAAAATATTTTATTCAAAAAGCGTAAAAACTGTAGTAGACTTGAATACGTATCGGGCCTGGCCCTTCATTAGTCCTAAAAGTTTAACCATTTAACCATGTAAAACTATTTAAGAAATAGAAATGTAAAAACCATCTGAAGTACATGTTAAATAGTATTGCTATTATTTATGTTTGTGATACGATAGTTTATTTATGTAAAAAGGGTTTTTATTTAATAATATTTAAAAATGCAGTTGTTCAATCATGCCAGGTGCCTCATCTCCACAAACGTGTTCATTACTTGCAAATCGAAAAGAAAAACATGCGAAAAACCAGAAAAACCAACAACAGACGTCGACGATCATGTTTACTTTTCAATCTGTCAACAACGTTGTTTTGTGCATTCAGATTTAAAAGCACCGTAATTGACTTATTACGTAATTTATACCATGGCAGACAAACGTGATTTAAATGTTTAATGACGATGTCATGTGGTAACACCGGGCTATTGTTGCATTAGCGCCCTTTCCCCCCAAGGTTTGAAATGAATGATAATGCAAATTATAGGCAAAATTGTGCGTGATGTCTTAAAGATTATTTGTGAAACTTCCAAATCGTGATTTATGTTGCTTATAATGTTTAGCAAAATTGTGGACTTTACGATTAACTGGTGTGAAGATCAGTATTATCGGCGTTTTATAATTCTTCCCTGTGGTTTGTTTTCCTTTGGGTTTAATAGTATTGTGCTGTGCAGCTTCTTGTTCACAAATAAAGACGCATATCATTGTTTTCCAAATACATAAATAAAATTGATCAAAAATGCCAAAACATATTCTAATATAAACTTTACCATTGTGGCTTTATATTTACTGGTATAAATATCAATGTAAAGTTGTAGCTTTTTCTTCTCGTGTAATATCTAGTGATTGTAATTTACTGTTAATTAGATAACATAGCTACCACGTATCTTTTTAATTAGACTGTATACCATCAAATGATATTAAATCAGGGTAGTTAAAAAAATGTGTTTTCCACTCTAAGCAGTATCGCATTGGCCATTCGGCACACCGGGCTCTGTGCCCATGCCCCATGCTTTTAGGGCCCCCCAAATATTGCGACAAAATGCTACTTTTATTATTTAGCTCTTTTCATAACCCAAACTATTTTTAGAAAACTGAAAGGTAGTTTATCACGTACAAATTTTCAAACAAACGGTTTGGATTTCGAACCATAAACATTTAGAAGCATATCTGATCGGGCCCCATCACATTTCGTGCAAGTGCCCAAAAATGTTAATTCGGCTCTGACCTTTCGTTATAGTAATTAAGTAAAAATAGTAAAAATAGTCAAAAGTTATTTTCAACACCAAACAGGGGGTAAAGAAGCTAAATTAGCACAGAAGTCGTCTCCAACTAGGTAGGAAGGGGTTATTCAAGCCCCTCTTTAGCTTCGCAGATAAATTTTAGGCCTCTTCTTTTCCTCTGTCTCATTCCCACTGCTCTGAAAAGAGTTTTTACTGATACATCGAATTCATGTCCTCTTTTTTATCGCACACAGTAAACAATCATAAACTTTCTCCTCTTGGCCTTTTTTTTCTTTGGCAAGTTGTAATCAGTAGTGTAGAAGAAGGATGCTCAACCCCTTCTACTTTTCGAATTAGGGCTAAGCCCCCCTCAAAATTTTTCTCTCAAATTGCTCTCGGCGAAGGCATCCCTCTACGAACTATGGATCTTGTAATTTGTGCTTTCTGCTTGTAATGAATAGTAATAACAATAATAATATAAATGCTTTTTGGCTATTAATAATAATAACAATAATAATAATAATAATGTAAGTGAGTTCTTATAAAATGTTTTCAGGTATCTACGACCACGCCATGTCTACTAATATCAATACAATTTGAAATTTAAGCCCAATGGGAATCGCTTTTGCTAAATGAGGGGGGGGGGGAGACGTACATTTTTAAGTATGGGAAAATGGTATCTGGTATATTTGGGAGGAGGGGTGGGCGGGGGGATTTATTATTAGCATATTTTTGAGGGTTGTTATCAAAAAGATTTAAATTACAGTAGAAATACACATGCATAGAATTACGTAGAATACACATACATACGTAGAAAACATTAAAAAGAATTTCAGTGCCTTTATAATTTCCACAAATCTGCAAATTAGTCTGTCAAGTTTTAAAATTGTCAAGAAACGCAAATCTTCGGATATAGTATATCCCTTGTTGATATTTGAGCTGTGGCTGCTAAGCAATATGATTCTAAAGAATATGAAAAAACGAGAATTGCTCGATTCAGTGAAAACTTAAAATTCCTTCAACGGTTTGAACCACCAAATGTATCGTTAATGTATCGTACACTGCGCTGGTTTCAGGTCTTCTTTACACTGAAATTGAAATACTGTTTAACGCTAGTTTGTCAGAGCAATTTGTCTTGAAAGAGGATGTACAAACATCTTTTTTTGTTGATCGAACTGTATTCCCATAGCTTGTAAAGTGCTTTTTACCAACTCTAAAAACAACAAATAAATCAACTTAATTGTGATTGATAGCAACGTATCTGATATTTTAATAATCGAATATAATGTATTTATGTTAAGCTTGTAATTTTAATTTTTCGGGAAACCAAGTTGTTGCATTCATGCCAGCGAGTTGTGATGTTTAACATTTCACTGCTGAAATCATTGTTGCATTGTTGCTAATTTATAATGCATCGTTTTAATTCAAATGAGCATAAATACAATGGGAGAAATTGGACTTGATTGTTTTTTGGCATTAACCTGGAACATTAATGTTCAATCCATTGCTTTTCAGACCTTATTGGCAGATTTTCAGTCAAGAGAAAATCGATGAAGCAATGTAAGTTTATGGAGGCACGTATGTCAACTTCTATTTGCTTTGGATTTGGCATTTTTTTATATTTAATATATTATTATAATATTAAAATTTTTGCAACAATTGATCAGAAACGATTGACTGGGGTTACAACTTTATGAGCTAACATCTAGGTGTATTTTATTTTTGCAATATTGTTTTGTCCTGCGTAAAACGAGGCGTAATGTACATACGTTACTTATATTATTTTCCCTCAGCGGTACAAAATTTTCCGCGGATAAAAATTCAGGCGATTAAACTCTGCGAATACAGTTTCCAAAAATTTTAGAATTGCATACAAATAATCTTAACAGGGTATATAATTAATATTGATGGGTTCTAGCCAGAGGCGGAATGGCCTACGTTTTAAGGGAAAATTTGCGTGAGGGCCAATAAGGGGGCTTTGACAGCCTGGCAAAGGCTCTTTTTGACAATCTTAGAAATATAGCTGAGGAATAAAGGAAAGGTGAATTGACTAAATAACAGTAAAACTTGTTATATTTAAAAATATTTCCATAAACTTTTCTTTCAAGGTTAATCATTTATCAAAAAGTGATGCAAAATTTCTTACATTTTTGGGTTCTTTGCGGGTTTCTTCTGTGTTCAGTTTCAATACCGACGTTCATGTTGGGGGGGGGGGGGATTGAACTCAGTCAATATTCATTAATTAGGTTTTCTTTATTTGCACGTTACGAAAAACGTTGCCACTTTCAATTACGCAAATAGCCTCTGGACTATGTATACGCAGTTTTATTAGAAATTTTTACTTTTTGTTGCAATTTTGCAATTATACAATTATTATGTAATTATTTGAAGCTCTGAGGACTCTTTAATTATTGACATGAAAACTATAAAAAAAATCATATTATACCTTTCATGAATATTTCTTCATTGTTCAGTTTTTGGGCAGTGTAAGTCGATTGTGTATACATTAATTAATTATTTTGCTGCCATATGACATTATAGTTAATTTAAGTTATTGATTTTCAATCACGCCACTAAGCCAGGTGAAAATTCCCGAAAAGAGCTAGTAGTTTTCGTTAAGATCTCATTTTGTCATCAAGTTAAAAGTAGTCTCAATTGAACATTAATACGCAAAGCACATGTTACGTGACCTAAACCTGCATGAAACTGTGAAACCAATCCGGACGGGGAAGGCGACACATGCAAATTGACTGGTCGTTAGTTAGCTCTGTTTCTACGGCAACACATTGTTCTTAAGTGAAGATTCAACTCTGTGTCTGCATCCAGATTAATTTTGGCTAAACGATCGAGTAACAAATATTTTTTTTTGGCACCAACACATGGTTTAAATTACTTGACTATCGCAAGCGAGTTGCTCTGACATGTCAGACTTGATTAGTCCCACACTTTGACAAATAAATAATTGTTAGTAGTATAATGTGTGCCCTTCTGAAAAAATACACGTTTTTTTTATAAGAAACCTGACTAAGACTACGTTCACACGATGCCGGCACAATTTGAAAACGGAACAAAATGTGACGCTTCTAAAATTTTTCCTTGCGTTCACACGATACCGGCAGAATTTGAAAACGACACGAAATGTGACGCAATCATAACCTCATGAATCCATTTGCCAGCTTTGTGAGAACGAGGCTGGGTGTTGGCGCCAAAAAAATCAGTATCAAATATTGATTGCTGGCCTATCTTCTGCTTTAATAAGCCTCGTTTCGAAAGCGTCACAAAATGTTCCGTTTTCATCGTTTTTGAGTGTTCACACGACACCGTTTTCAAATTGTGACGGCTAAAGTTCCGTTTTCAAGATGTGCCGTTTTCAAATTGTACCGGCACAATTTTATGCCGTTTTCGTGTGAACAGGAGGCCAATCTGTAACATTTTGTTCCGTTTTCAAATTGTGCTGGCATCGTGAACGTAGTCTTAAATTCAATTTTTGTACGTACTTTTTGTCAGTGGTGAGTAAGAGATCGAGACAGTTTGATATTTGGTTTTCCCGATGTCGTGTTGAAAGTTGGATGTTCTGAGTTAGGAAACAATCATAAATTGTATTCAAAAACAGGAAAGCTTGATGCTAATAATTGGTGTTTGCTTCATTTTTTTCCCTGTCAATTTCTGGGTAAATTAAGTCACCCATAATTAGAACATGTCGATTTTTTTTAGGTTCCGTGACTTGATAGATTTGTTTTCATAATGATTCATGATTATCTATAGAAGGACTGCGATAGATTACACTGCAAAGGAGCGTTCCGTTATTTTCTAAGGATATCTAAATAAATTTTGATTTAACTGATACATCATCTCTGTCGTATTTTAGTTCTCTTGCTCGAATACTGTCTTTTAAATACACCGCAACTCCTTTTTTCGGGTTATTGGTTAGATTTGAATAGATGGTGTAACCAATCGAAATGTAAGATCGCCAGATTCGCTGTCATGTCAATTATTTTTGATTGAAAATTTAGGGTGGAATTTCAAAAAATAAACCCATCCTCAGGTGAATTTATTATAAATCAACGCAGCCTCGTTTTCAAAGTGACACGCTGTCTATTTTCCTGCCAAAATCTGATACCCAGTAGTTCCCAGTACCCTCCCCTCCCTTACCATCGTAAGCCTCGTTTTCAAGAATTATGGGGGTTCTCGGCCACGAAAGCATTTTGTATGGACATGGCGGTTCTCGGCCACATGAAGAAAACGTAAATTTAATTCAATTCAATTTATGTTTTTTTAATTGATTTTTGTTTTGAATTTAAAATAAAATTAATAGTAGAACATCAATAGTTTTAGCCCTTTCAAAAATTTCCTAGCTAAATTTTCCACATTTCCAGTGCCAGTGGCAAGAACCTTGGCTCTGGAAGATTGTCTTCGTACATGGCAAGAAATACTGAAAGCGTTTCAAGCCAGTCCTCCTTGTGGAGGTTGGCTGGAAGAATGTAGAAAACATTGAGTATTTTCATGTTTTGGTAAGAAAACCGTTTTTGGACCTGAAAAATCAGATGGTCCAAAAATTGCAATGATATTACTCGTCTGAAATATTCAGAAGGCGAACCTGAATGCGCCTTTGCACCTTTTGCAGTCCTTGGTTTCGATAGGATAGTTTGATTGGATAGTTGATGGGATAGTTTCAGCGATCTCAACTGCATCAACGTACCACTTCTCGTGATGGTCAGATATTTCATCGCGGAATCTCCTCAACATCGTGTAGAGCAATCAAACTTTGTTACAACTAGCAAGAACATCCATTGATGTTGTTTGCAGTTTCTTCGTGAGAGGCCTTCTTACTTCTAATAGCCGAGAAACAGTGACTAGACAGATGATGAATTTAAATCTACTGTTCCATGAAAAAGACCGGATGCGTCTGGTGTCGAATCCCTAGTCAAAGACCCATTAATATTGCACTTGATTAATTCAATACAAGCCACCACGAACTGAGATAGTTCAATGAACACATCGAGACCGTCAATTCTCACAAGTCAGCGAGTGCGGCAAATATCTATAAGGTACCCATCATACTGCGGACAACTGGAATGGTGCAAGCTGAGGCGATGGCAAGATTCAATACATGAACTCTACAGTGAACATAAAGGGTATTTGGGTATCGCTCTATTATCGTAGATACACTATTACATTTGCCGAACATATTGCTTGCCTCATCGTATCCATGTCCACGACAAAAATTCATGTCGAGACCCAACTCAGAGACAGCAGTTTGAATCTTGTTGGCACTCGCTTTACCAGAAAGACCCTTCTTACCAACGAAACGAAGCACGATAGACATCTGTTCCATGTTATACTAACATTCTGCCTCGTTAGCAAGAACAGTAAAACATTTTGCATTTCTATTTTAATTAATTTTTCTATAATCATGTTTCCGCATATCGTTATCAATTATTTATGTGTCGTTTTCGATTGATATGTAGCATTATTAGAAGCATGGACCATATAGTTAGTAAATGCAAGATTGGACCCACATCAGACAGGGAAAAAAAGACGATTGCCTGAAGCTTGAAGATTGCCTGGGTTGTTTTTTGTGTGATCTCGATGGCCTCTTAAACCAATATTCTAATGACCATATAATATTACTGCTTCTCTATATTTTCATTGACTGGCTGAGAAGACAGCAAGTAATCATGCTATACCTTAATGGACAATCCTTTGTTTTCCATACAAGAGCGAAATTGAGTTCCACCGAGAGTTCCCACCGCGTGCTCCTGCAATTTTGTTTCATGACCGTTAAATCTTTTTGTGGCATTGTGCCAATCATTAGAATGAACTTTAAACAAACAAATTATGTTCGAAGAATTGTGAGAATCCAAGACTACACAATCTAAACAAAAGGCACCATCATGAAACTTTGAGTATAACAACCAATTGTAGTCCTTCAGCTACTTATACTGGAACTTTCGACCAGAAGAATTTGGAGGAATCAATAGGTACGATTAAGCCTCCAAGTATTGCAGATTTAATCGGGGATTTTGGATATCGGACAAAGAAGAGACATTCTGATAGAACTGACCAATATCATTATCAATATTAGGTATTAGAGCTCTCTCCTCAACAGTAACTTCAGTGTCATTATTTGTTTCACCATCATTGTTAGGTGTATTCATTGAGATGGGATTCAGAACAGGGGATTTGTTTTTCAATCGAGACATTTGCTGCAGGTGTGCGTGATCTAGATTCTGTTGATTCAAGCCTAAAAGGCAGATAATTTTAAGTGAGTTTAGGGGTAGCATTAAGCATTTGCATGTTTAGCTCCACATTAATTACACCAATTGTTGCCTTACTGGTTGTAAGGATGTATGGGCGGATGTATAGGCAAAGTGGAACTTGGTTTTAGTTGAAGCCTAAATCTTACTCCGTTTTCTTCTGGTTTCATTTTCTTCAAGACCAAGCTTATCAACAGGAAAAAAGGCACATAGTGATCTTTCCTTTCTGAAATTTCATCCGGAGTATTAATGGAAGCAAAACGACAAATTTGAATCTGCTCAGTAATTCCTTCACAACTACTTCATGGACGAACAAGACAGTTGAACAAAACCCCATAAGCATCAAGCTAACCACCACTGTCTTTAGTTGGAAAATAAGAGTTAATTGGAAGTTCCACAACATTGGAAAAAGCCAGAATATATAACAAATGAAGAAAATCTTTAATTCCTGGAAATATATAGATCTTCGCCATTAACTGCAGAAAGACGGTTTCCACTAACATAGGAATCAGCTGTTGTGCATGACAGCATCTTGATAAAAGCATTATTTTCATTTACAAATACTTTTCCATCATGAAACTGTTGAAGAATAGGATGGTTGCAGTAGTAATGAGCAAACATGTAAAGTTCAATACTTGTCAGACTTCTGATTAAAATGGCTAAACTTCCTACCCCAAATACCGCATTTTTACAGGCATTGAATAAGCAGTTGCCATTTGCAGTTGTTTTGAAATGAGGCCAAATAGATTGAATTTGAAAATGAAATGAAAAAAATTTAGGAAAAAAAATGCCATACACAAAAGTTACAGCATCCATGAATAAAAACAAAATAATGAAAAAAAATCTGTTCTACAAGAAACAATGCGAAATCATTTTTAGAATCTTGAAGAATTAATATGCTCCATCCTGACCTCAGAGTTGAGGCATTAGAAAATCAATAATGTTTGTGGTGGTAGTCTCATCACAAAAACATTTTTAGAATCTCTGAGCCCCAAAATAGCTAAGAAATTATTCAAGACCTTCAAGTCAAGATGAATCAAAGATATAGCAATACAGAAGAAACAGTTTCCATGTTTCCACATGTTTGGTAAGTTTGAAAAATGAACTAACTTATCTACCAGCTTTTTGTAGCAAAACACCTTTTTCTGACAAATTCCTGCCAAAATTTCCAATCAAAGTTTTGCTTACATTATGATATTTCACGTAGACGTTCTTCCTATGAGATATGGTGCTGCCAACGCATGTACACTGTATATGCGATGTAATAAAGTTTCTACGGCCACTCTGACATATGCATAAAAAATATACCCATTCTCAGGTAATTCAGACGGAGATGAACTGAGGTACATACAAATATACAGTCGATCAAAAATATGACAAAAAAGTCATGAATTTGCTGGCCCTTCAATCTGACGATTGATTTTCAAGAGGCCCTCTATTTGCAAAGTAAATTTACACTGATAATAATTAATGTATAAAAGTTAATGCTAAAAAATTATTAAGAACCTAAGATATAATATATTATAAAGGGTAATCTTACGTCGTTGGCTGTGTTACGAAGGGCTACACAAAGAAAATTGTGTATTTTTTGTGAATAGTTTACGAAGATATCTTTGAGCAAGATCATTAAGAGATTTGTAGACCATAGTTTTGGTTTCCATAGTTATAAGGTTATTATTTGTCTTCCATCCCACATCTCTATGAGCGGACCAGCTGAGGCATCATAGCTGCTATAAGTGACAATTCTAGCAGTTCCATTTTGAAGCCTTTGTAACTGATTAATTTCCGTAATTTCACAAGAACCCCAGACAGAGCAGCAGTATCTAAAGTGTGGTTCAGTAATACCTATGTAGAGTGTCTTTATGGAATCTGATGGCAGGAATCTTTTGGCATGTTTTAAAAATCCGATAGCTTTAGATACCTTGGTAGAAACAGCCTTTATGTGATCCTTCCAATAAAGAGTATTGTAAATTTGAACACCCAAATACTTAGTCTTGTGAGCAATGTCTAGTTCATTAACTTGAATCTTCGGAATTAATTTCTCTTTGGAATTTTTAAGAGCATTCTGCTTAGGTTTAGTGGAAATAATCATAGCGTACTGTGTTTTGCCCTTTAACCATATATCAAGGAGTTTAAATTCACTGTTAATAGCCTCGGACAGTTGAGAAATATCCTTAGATTTTACTGCTAGGCTTGTATCATCAGCGTACATGGAAATTGTAGAGGTTTGGACACAACATGGAAGGTCATTTATGTAGACAAGAAAGAGCAAGGGACCAAGACACGAATCTTGTGGTACACCAACTTCAACCTCCCCCATCTTAGAATTCCCACTGATAGCAGCAATGTTGCCTCAGCTAGTCCGCTCATAGAGGTTGGAATGGAAGACCATTTAAAGACCTCATAACTATGGAAACCAAAATAATGGTCTACAAATCTCTTAATGATCTTGCTCCGAGATACCTTCATAAACAATTCACAAAAAATTCACAATTTTCTTTGCGTAACCTTCGTAACACAGCCATGACGTAAGATTACCCAAGAAAAGCTCCTCCAACGGACAAAAATGTTTTTCTTATAGAGGACCTAAATTGCGGAATAGCCTCACAGTTGAGTCAAAGCAAGCTACCTCCCTTATTGGTTTCAAACAATTATATTGACTTTTATAAATCGTATTTAACTTTTCTTTCAAACTTTATAATATATTGTATCTTAGGTTCTTAATAAATTGTACATTTTTCAGCATTAACTTTTATATATTAATTATTATTATTGTAAGTTTATTTTGTAAATGGAGGGCCTCTTGAAAATCAATCGTCACCCTCCTTAAATGATTGAAATGAAATGAATGATAACATCTAAAGATCAAGATGACCATAATTCGTGAAAACGACGAACGGTTACTAGTTTTCAATAAAAATTCGTGGTAACAAACGGAATTTTTTCATATTTTTTCATAAACTTTGAATGGTGAAATTTGGTCAAAAATGGTCAACAATTAAGAAACCCTCACTGGTGGAGCTTTCGACATGTTTCTTATATAAAAACGTGTACAATTTGACTTGGGTAGAGACCGTGTTCTATATTTTTGGGTGTGGGATTTCGATTCGATAATATTTTTTGGGGATTTGAAAAATTTCTCGTCAAAAAGATAATATTGGTTCGAAAAATTTGAAATTTTCTATTTTTGGGAAAAATATTATTAAGAAATAGCATAAACATGTTAATAAAAAGATATTGTATGCAGAAAAATTACATCATAACACGTGCCATAGTATTATATTTTTTGGTTTTTGTTTGCGTTCCTTTATATTTTTGGATCAGCTCAAGATTTCCTCGGACACGCTCCCTACTAAAGCTAGATGGTATTGCCCCACTGCGAATAACATAGTTGAGCAAATGAATGGCCATTTACAGAGAAAGGCTAGGAACTGATAAATACGATACTCTGCATGAGAAATATGACTTAATTCATATCACGATGCTTTGTACACTACCAGCTTTGTTCCAGTTCCAAATATAAACGTTTGAAGGGGAGCTTGTTCGAGAGGGCGTTTATTCGAGGGTGGGTGCTTATTGGAGGAACTACGGTATGTTGAAAAATACTTTGGTTGTAAAGCTAAGCAAATGTCCATGTTCCCTATTCCCTCCGTGAAGCCAGCTGCAAATGTTCCTTCATTGTTTGGGAATAAAACTCTCGTCTAAATTATGACAAGCTAAACAATTTCTGACAAGCTAAACAAAAACTGTCAGAACTACAGTTTTTGGTACCGGCACCACTATATTTGGTTCCAAGCTCCATACCTTAGGTACAAGGTACCAAGAAAGTTTCAGTAGCTGGTACAACAAAATTCAGTTAAATTGAGCAGTAGGCAATTCAATTAATCTAAAAGCTTGCAAATTGAAATAAACGCTAGATTGTTCTTATTGATTTACCAGGTACTAGAACCTTACTTAAATTGATTAGAATTAAAAAAAAGGGGATACACATGTAGAAGAATACAACAAAAAGCATACAATTGAAAGTTAAATGCACATAATCCGCCAGTAAAAAGTTCACAAAAATATCAGACTTGACGGCTAACCAATATGACAAAATGGTACAGTTTATATAATTGTAAAAATATGATTGGCTAATACATATAAATATATCATCTGTACAAAAAATTGCAACAATGCTTTACACCAAATTTTGTGACAGAAAAAACCTACTAGCAGCCTCAACTTTACGTGAATAAAATTGCTTATAAAGTGAAACCTACAATGACGGACACCTTCCAACAGCGGACATCTCCTAACAATGGACGAATAATTTTGTTCCAAAATTTTACTGAGTCAAATCTTTGTAAAGAAAGTAAAAGAATGATACCTCTATACAACGGACACCTCTGTACGACGGACAGTAAAACCGGTCCCACAGGTGTCCGAGGTGCCTGTTATTTGGTGGTTCCATTGTATCAAAAATAAAGGCATTTGATTAGAGATAAGAGTGGCTTACAGTCACCTCGTAATAAGCGATCACACAATCATGTTGAGCACAATAAACATCATGCTAAGACTTTTCATCCGTGATCAAATCAAGTGTGCCTGCTGATATTTTCCCGTGAGCTGTTTTTGGCTTCTCAAAATTGTTCATATTTTCGATTATACCCAACATGAATGTTCTCATAGCACCCACCATTAAGAGCGATTTAAAATAAATAACCGAACATTAAAGCACTTTTCTAAAAGTTGTACTGCTTGCAAACCCATCCTTATCGGCAACAAATACCCGTGCCAATATATTACGTTGACCCCCCCCCCCCCGCTCCAGAAGAAGTATCTAAGTGGAGAAGCGAAAATTCTGTTGTCTTTCCTGTATTTTCATTGTCCGCAGTGGCCAACGTTTCCAACAATTTTACTTTCCATTTCTGATTGAGTACAAAATAGACTGAGAGCCAGTCCATGAAGAATTTTACCGATATTTATTGCACCTGTTTCGCTTTATTTACTTTACCTAAATAATGGTCCTACTTCACTTCAACTAGTTCAAGCAACTTTATCGGGCGTATATATTCGGTGCAACCCTACGGAGGAGGACATTTTAGCATCTGAGGAGAAGGATGTTCATTTCCCGCGCAGATACTCCTCCGCAGACGTAAAACATCCTCCTCCGCAGAAACAAAATTATTCAAAAGTGTCCGCATGGCTCAAGGGTGCATCATGATAAAATTATCCCGAAACAATCTTTACTGAAATTGTGTATCATGTGATGTTGTTAAACTCTTCTTCTGTACTTCGTACGTGGCAAAAGTGCAGACAACACTTTGCTGAGTTAAAACAGTCGCAAATTAATCCTAAAAAAGAACGAAAAACAATTTGTGAGATCGTCAAAATGACAAAATTAAACAATAATTACTGATATCATTATAGATGTCATGAAATACCTGCTTCCAGATTTAGCCTTTTGATGGCATCTTCACACCAAATGGATGACAAAAGGGTCCCTTGCCGATGATATTTTCTGCACAGACACGAAACTGAATATAGTCCCCTGAAGCATTGGCCATGTCTCCATGTTTTAGATTGTAATATTTCACTTTAACTCTGCCAACGTTGACAAATGAATTTTCAGGCCCTGTTGAATAAATTGATACCAAAATTTAAACGACAATTAAATGTAACCCTTTCACGCCCGGATTTATAACAGGTACCCTGGGTGTCAGACCTTTCAGTAAATATTTTTTTTATTGAAAAGTCTGGTACCCAGGGTAATCAACAGACAAAGATTGAAACAGCAGAAATCTTTTATATTAGTATTCATTGAGAACAACATTTTGATTAGATTATGAAAGATTTTTGCAAACAAGGTATCAAAATATAAGCTAACGCTTCTTTGAAAAACAAAATCATCAAAACTAAAGCTCCTCCACAGCAGCTTTGAAAACATAGAACCATTTTCAGGGCTACCAAGTAGACTAGCTACACCAGTCGCTTTGTCGAAAACAAGCCACTGGTAGGAAAACTAATCAAAATTTGGACAATTTTTGTTATGAAAAGATAGAATTCCGGTTCCGCAAAATACACTAAATATGGATATCACACAACACAAGTCGGTAAACGTTTTTTATCGCGAGAACAAATAAGACTTTTTCCTGACATTGATCTTAAATAACTTATTTTCCAGGAGAGATAATTGAATTCTGATTGGTGGTACCCCACCCCCTACGATTCTCGAAAGTTCAGTGATTGGTTGGGGTGTCCCGGTCGTATCTATTGAGCATTCCTCTATGAAGCTAAGCGGAATAGTAAGGACTAGAGTAACTATTCTAGCTACTAAGTATGTTACATAGATTATGGAATGTCGAATAAAATTTCTTAAAAGTTTTTGGAGCGAGTATTTTAAAAATGACAAAAAACAATTGAAAATAAGTAAGATGTAATGCTGCTTACCTATGCTGCCTTGAATGATGTAATGTAAAGCTGGGTATATGAATTGCATTTCATCTCCATCGTCCCACGTTAATCGTACTGCTTTGTCTTTAGTAACGGAGCATGTAAAGTTGCTTGGAGGCGGAGGAGCTGAAAGAGAGAAAATCAATGTTGATCAGAATGTCGTTGGTATTGTTTGTAAATAAAACTGAAAATCGTTTTTTAACAATAAATAACGGTGACCCATTTTTTAACAATAAATTTTGGGTGACCCAAAATAAATTCTGTTTTTGCTGGAATTTAATATAAAAGGCATCAACATACCTAATTGTAGTGTGCGATGATAACCAATTTGTGCAGTGATAAAGTTTAACTGTGCAGTGATAAACAGTAAAAATGTGCAGTGATAAAACAGTACATTTGTGCAGTGATAAATTATCTTTAGAAAAACTCTTTAGTTGAAAACATTCCTGTCAAGGACAGCTTTAGGAGTAGTGAGGTCACATTTTATCCCACATTTATTCCACATTTTATTCCAGGGCACATTAAGGGCGTTGTACAAAAGCTTATAGTACCCCTAGAAAACAGGGAGTACCCCTAGACCCCCAATAATTGTCTCTTTCACCCAATATATGCAGTGATAAAAAGTAATTAAAATTTTGTATGGAACTCATTGTATAGTATGATACCTTGTTTCCTACAATTCGCTCAATAATCATTGAATTATATACACGATGAAACCAAACATAGATGTATTTCTGCTCCTCCTATCTCCTGCAAATACTACATTATGGCTTTGAGAAAGCCATTAACGTTGGCTCTCTATCAGTATTGCTAAGGGGTTATTCAGTAGTTATTAAATTTTAAGTTGAAGTCTCTTTTGTTGACGTCAAAAAATAACAAAATTGTCAAAACCAAATCCCTTACATACCAGCTTTATAACGTAGGGACATTCTTTTGGACCCCCCTCCCCCTACCACCTCAGTGCGTACGCAAGGAGGAGAAGTACACATACAATGTCAATAGCAGTTTTGCTTAATTTAAGAAATTGAATGATGAAAAGATCCTTCGTCAATGATATTTTAAAATTTATATTTCCGAAGAATTATCAATGATCAGAATCGCAGAGGTTGCAAATGCAGAAGGTATGCTATAATGCTTAAAAACTATGCTAGCATCTGCACGATGCATATATTCAACTATAGGTTACAGGTTTACAACATTGACAAGTGAATTATAAGGGGCAGGGCCCGTTGAAAAATTAACAGCAAAATACAAAATCTACCTTCCACAATGTAGCAACATGTTCTTATTGAATTTAGCAGTGACTCATGCTTAGGGAACTGGCAATGAAGATTGGCCTGGGCCACCGGTTCTGTTGCCACCATCATCTCTAAAACATCTTTCATTTCCTCCTCCACAGCTTTACGGCGCTGCAACATCTCGTAATAGTCATAAGAAAGTGCATTGTCACAGTTTCTACTCGCTGTTTTTGCTAAACTTGATATGTTTATCATCTTACTGTAAATAAAATAAAATAAAAGAAATTAAATAAAAATAGATTAGCTAAGTTCGTAAAAATATTAAAAGATATTTTTATCAATAAATGGAGGAAAGATACCGGGAAAACCAAAAAACCATTCCTGTTTGCAAGGTTGTAGCTTGAAATCCGTGAGACTAAAAATCGTGAGACTAAAAATTGTATACAAAACGATCCCCGAATGGCAAACGTAGAGTTTGGGATATCATCCAGTCGTCTACCGTCACGTTTACATGGCTAAAATTGGTCAATATATGTTAAATGGTTAAAATTTTAGGCCATCCTCGCATATTGTCATTTTCACATCGGCCATATGACCCATTGCTCAAATTTTCCGGATGAAAATTTTGATACAATCACGGGCTTCAGAACATAAAGAGTATAGTAAAGATCGATTTTATTACGTTGTCACTTTTTCTTGCTCTACCTGTCTTACATTCCGCGGACACACGGGAACTTTTCTCCCCTTTCATTTCTCTGTGACACAAATAAAACACGGAATGTAAGACAAGTGGAATGAAAGAAATCGAAATAAAATAGAAACTTTACTTTTCCTAAAGCCCACGATACGACTTTATATTTATTCAGTATTATTCAATCAAAGTGCATCTTTTGTATTTGTACGTGCTACCCCGTGCAACGTACAATTTAGGGATGGTGTCTATAGGTTGTCTAAGTGTGTCTAAAATATTAGACACATTTTGTGTCTAATTTTCCTTTCAGCGCGTCTAATTCGCGTCTAATTCTCGTCTAAAATTTCAGACGCTTATTTTAGACTAAATTAGACGTAGCTTGGTTTAGTCTAAAAATTAGACGCCAGTTTAGAATAAATTATACATTAGTGTTTTCACAGAAGTACCGAGCTGTTGATCAATTTTATTAAAATACTATAAAATTTTAGATTAACCTAGATCAACAGAACATATACTGATTCATAATAGCGAGAAGAACATGGAATTTCAAGTTGGAATTTGATGATTTGTTAAGTCAATGGCTAAATGGAACGATTGTGGAGAGAAACAATTCACGCTACGTCTAATTTAGTCTAAAATTGTGTCTAATTTTCAGACTAAACCAAGCTACGTCTAATTTGGTCTAAAAGCACATCATGTCTAATTTTTGTCTAATTTTGTGTAATTTTGTGTAATTTTGTATAATTTTTGTCTAATTTCGTCTAAATTTTTCTTAACCATGGCTAAGCGTCTAATTTTGTTGTGTCTAATCTGAAGAAGTCTAATTTCATGTGCGTCTAATGTACTTCTAAAATTTAGACTACCTATGGACACCATCCCTAATTGAACCAATCCTTCTCTGCGGAGCAGAAACCTGGACTCTCACCACCCGAGTGCAGCAGCATTTAGATGCCACATATACGAATCTCCTACAAACAGCTTAAAACATCCACTGGAGAGAACATGCCAGCATAAAAACAATTGATGGAAAACTCACACCCATCTCAGTCAAACTTCTCAAAAAGTGTTCTGTTCGCTGGGCGACATAGGAATAAGAGTTGAGGAGCTGGACAGAGTGTTGCAGAACAGTATGGAGTGGAAGAAAGCTGTGCAGAACACTAACGTGATCGAGGGATGACAATGACGATGACGATGATTTATGCCCTTTTTCGCAAGCATTTTCAATCGGTAATTCACTTTTTTGGCAATGGGCTCTTGCTTACTAACAAGTACAAAGTTTCACAGCAACATATAAATAAAAACAGCAAGCATATCCATAAGTCAAACATCAAAGATTGTACCCAAGCAGATTATTGATTCACATCAACAAATTTTTCGACACCACGTGTAATGAATTGATCTTATTAAAGTTACCCATTTATTTTGACAATTACGTGTCGTAATTTTCCCCCAAGCCTGGTACTTTTATGGCTGTTGCTGTTTTAAAACCCCCCTACAACCCCCACATTATGTAGAACAATAATGATGATTTACCTGTAAAGTCATAATATTTTCGTATTTGTCAGCATCCCAATATTTTATGGTTTTGTCCTTACTCGCAGAGAAAAAATAATGCGTTCGTGGAACGAATTTTACATCCATGATGCTGCAGGAAAAAGTCAGTAATGTAATAAGGCGTATTGATACATGAAATCATATTTTAAGGTAACTATATTTCGTTTTTACAAAGTACACAAATTAACTATTGGCCACTAACAACTGGTCACTAGTGCATCAATTAA
>JAYJMH010026446.1:0-18157 GCA_036873815.1 Phacellophora camtschatica
CTTGTCAGAAAATGTCAAATTTTCATAAAATACAATAAAATCGAGGTCGAAAATTTGGTTGCATAAGCACTTTAAGACACTTTTAATGCAGGTTAATGACCCGCGAGGTGGAAGCGACCCATTGCTAAACTCACTAAAAATCTGCCCCAAGAATAAAAATGGTTTAGAGCAATGCAGAGCTTGCTTTCTTATGACAAAAACGTGTAACACTTTTGAAGTAAATAAGAGATTCCGTATGTACACACTTCCTCTACCTCAAAAAATGGCGTTTTATTAAAAAAATAGAAATTTATCATATGTTTACCCCTAAAGGCCCCTAAAGCTACAGTGGAAAATATATTTAAAGGACACCTGTGGGGGCCAGTTGTACTGTCCGTTGTAGAGAGATGCCCATTGATGGAGAGGTGTCCGTTGTGGAGAGGTGTTCGTTGATGAAGGTTTTACTGTATTACGTTTTGTTTCTCAATGAGCCATCCGATTTTCCTATGATTATTTAAAGTATTAATTTTTAAAACGATGCACTGAGTTCAATAATGGAACAAACACTTGCTGATGCAAAACAATAAAACACTCATTTCGTTGTCATGACTCCACTCATGAATTTCTGAAGTATATTGAACACCCGCATATAAGAAACTTGAGTTTTCAGTTTAGGTTAAGCAGTACTGGAGTTTCCAGGGCTTGACTTTCTTATTCGAAAAATCCCTAAATTGGTTGCAAATATTCTGTAAACTTCAAAAACATCAAAAAATTCAGTGGGAATGATAATGTATGTGTATATAAATTTAAATTCATCAGTACATTGATAAAATTTTGTTTGGAAATATAATATTATCAATATATCTATTGAATTATCAGATGCAGGATGCAGTCATTATTTAAAGCAGTCACCAGTTGTAGGCTAAAGTCAGTTTCTTATTTATGGTTCATTTTCCCAAAATCCTCAGGCTAAAGTTTCTAAAATTGATTTTCTTTTATTCGGCTGTTTACTGTATAGCCAAATTCGTGAATTCAGATACATGTTTAATAATACGACAGTTGCAATACCACAAAACAGGTATAATTTTGATACACTAAATGTGATCACTGCAATCTTATTATCAATAAATGTATTCCTGAATTAAGATATCTGTAAGAAGACAATATTCCACCAGTTTTATTCTGTTTTCATAGGGTTACAGACCTGTCACATTAATAGGATTCAGCTTGGGTGCAAGAGCCATCTTCTATTGTTTACAAACTATGTTGAATAAAACAGGTATTTTTAATTAGTTAGAATCGCTAGATCAGCAAAAAATAGCTTCTAAAGAGATGAAGTTTTCTATGATGTATTGTGTTGTTGCTGTGGCTCTTGTTTGATTATTGGGTCGTTGTTGTTAAGTTATTGATAGGACCTTTATATAAACCATTGAAAATCATTGCATAAATCATTTTATTTCATTTTTTCGCTTACATTATTCTCTAAAAGGAGGGCTACCCTTTAATCCAAAGCTATTTTACGGAGGACCCTCCATTTAAACAACTTCCAAAATACATCAATTAAATATAGTATAGACCAATTTAAAATATGTACAAATTCTAAATTAAAATGCACTTATGACAGAATGATTATTGAAAGCAAGAAAGGAAAACGTATTATAAAAATCCTGCAGCAAAGAAATAAAGAAATAAAGAAACGAAGAAATAAAAAAATTAAGAAATAATTAAAAAGGAAAAACTTTAAATTAAAATTCTAGAACACTGATGAGATATGATAATATCTGTTTTTGCTAGGATTTGAAGGAATCATAGAAGATGTGGTTTTAATTGGAACACCCGTTGGTGTCTGTAAAGAAGAATGGGAAGCTTTAGAAGCTGTTGTATCTGGAAATCTCTACAATTGTTATGCCAGGTAAATGATTGCAAAAGCTAAAAAATCATTCAACTCTTGGTTTTTGAATGAAAACAATGAAATAAACAATGTTCCCAAAGAAAATCTTTCAGCGAATAAGTTCCCCTGTTACCAAACATATTTTCGACAGGATTATATTAATTCATGCAACATGAAGTAAACAAGATTTTGGACAATGGAATCTTATTCAAATGGAGCAGGAGTCAGTCCAATGTTGACGCAAGATTCTATTGTTTTTCTTGAGCCAATGAAAACTCATCGAGGTAGACACTGGGAGCATTTCCATTATAATTTTCCTTGGAACAAAATTAAGGTAAAATCATTTAATTATCTAGTAAGCTGGTGGATTAACAAAACAGAAAATGTCCCATAATTATGCATTGAGAGTAATAGATTTGTTTTGCTGCAAGTGCCGCTCGTCGTTAGCGTTCGAGCAAGAAGGGAGCGAGCAAAACGAGAAGAAGAGGAAGGAGCAAAATTGTAAAACAGCAAAAAACTAAAATAAAATAAACAAATACGTAAACAGACATAAACTATATATATTCAAACTGGTACAGAGTAAAAATCAATATATTTAGATTGAGAAGCATGCAATGTTTATGAACGTAACGTAAAATCCCCACCCGAAAATTAGATTAACATCTATATTCGCAATTTTTCATTCGTAGAAACGATTGGTTGTTGAAGTTCGTTTACAGGGCTGCTTCCATCCAAGTTGGCGAAGTTGCAGGACTAGGCCCAATAGAAGTGAGTTGGCCTCGTTTGGTCAACATCGATGTAGCAGATACGGTAAGAAAGCTGCTTGATGACATTTTACAAAAACAACGTCACCGTTTCAAATTTCATAAATATCAGTCGAATTGTTGAGTCAAGAACTTATTGTTTTGTATAAAAGATTCTATTGTTTTGTGTGAAGCGTTCTATTGTTTTGTATTAGCCAATCAGAACTCAGAAAAGCGAGTGATCTTTGGTATGTGTCAGTTTATTTTGCTTCAAAAATAAAATGCATCCCAAGAAAGCTTTTCATTGCAATTAAGATAAACTAATTAAATATCTAAAATCAACAATTGATGTTTTTATTATAAAAATGATATATTCCAAAAAAAGACTTTAAAAAAAAGACTTCATAAAAGATTTCATATACTTTTGTATTATTTAGGTAAGCAGTCATTCGGATTATGCAGATCCAACAGTAATCTCAAAAATCCTTCAACTGATTGGCTTCAAAACCAACCCTGTAGAATCTGACATTCATGCGAACATAACAAAAAAACCACAAGATGTTGTTAAAGAAATATCCAAATCTCCGTCAAAAATTCTTCCAAACGTTTTAAGGATAAAAGAAGAAACAAAAGAACTCAAATTGACCCAAGAAGAAAGAGATACGTTGGACCGACTAAATTCATCACAAAGTAAAAATGTCATTGAAAACTGGAGAAGCAAAGGGACGTTTTGGAGAAATGATGAATCAAACAGCAGTGGAAATGAAAGTGGAAGCCCAATTGCAAATAAATTGAATAAAGTTATTAGTTTAGGGAAAAAGAGTTCATTTGGAGCATTTGGGTTTATAGAAGGGAGACAAATCATGCCAGCAATAAAAGGCAAAGATGATTGCAATTTTGAAGTAATTCGTACAGAAAATCCAACAACAACAGATCAAACAGATGAAAATAAAGAATGTATATATTTCAGAGAAAGTAATTCGCTGGCAGATAAAGAATTCGATCTCAGTGAATCTGAACATGAAACTGAATGTGAGAAATACGATGAACAATCCTCACCAAGTATTCATGTTCAAGGAATTGAATTGACTGATGAAACAGAAGTGTTAGACGTGTCCACCGAAATGATCCGACGTGGGTCGGAACCGAGCTCTATTCATCAGATATCACGATTTAAAAAGAAGTTTGATACGACTTTTCTATCTCTCATTCCACGACGTAAGAGTTATGATGACGTAATAGACTCTACTCGGCCTGCAGAAGAAAGCAACGAAATTTTGGAAAAGGATAATTTGAATTTACCCCGCAGAGGATTTATGAGCACTGTTAAGAAAAATATTAATTTTTCAATGCCATCACCAACACTAAGAAGAAAGAAAGAGGACACACCAGAAACGATCGTAGATGAAACGAGCTATGTGACTCCGAAAGAATCAATTTCATTGTCGCCATTTATGTTTCGAAAGAAAGATGCCAGGAAAATGTCATGTCCTTCTCTTCGATAGAATGTTTATCGTTTGTGTCATGTGATTGTGATGGAATTAAGACGGCTAGCAGTCGCGCAAAATAAATGTTTACATTTTGTTAAAATTGTAAATGGCAACATGTCTGCCTCAAATCAAAAAGCTATATAGTCAACATAACGCACAAGCAAAGTCGTTTTTTGTTTACATTCGAAATAATTTTCGAGTTTTCTGGCTAAAACAAGAATCATAGATTATGGAAAAGTATACGATATATGAACGATGCGCGAAGATTATAACTTGCAATAGACAAACCCAGAGCCTCGACCTCAAAAAATCAATGACATATTAACTTCCTTCAAGGCTGTGAAAGAACTCTCACTACAGTAGTTTACCATCCGTGGAAAAGCAAAGTTACTGAAAGAAACGTTCAAAAGAACGCGAGTAACAAAATTGATTCGTGAGTCTTTCCCGAAAGAAAAAGGAAAATATGGATAAACTGTCTCCCTTCCCGCGTGATTTTGGCTGAAGTTTTCTGAGGTATATTTGAGAGAAATAAGTTTTGTCCACGATGCGACTTTATAGTTGATAGGAAATCGGACCTGTTTCAAAAATCGGACAATCGAAAGTGTCCACATGGGAAACAGTGTAATAAATCTACAAGAGGTATTTCTTCCATAGAGATTTACGGTTCCAAGTTTCGGTAGAGATCGACGACGGTATGGACCTAAATACACTCGTTGAATTTGAAAGCCTAACTAATTCCATAACATGCATTGTCATGCAACAAACCTTAGTAAGAAACAATCAATCAAGACAGTGGTGAATTAAAAACAATAACAAAGTGTAAACGAAGAAATGACCGTCAATTTTGGCAGTTCTACAATTTTAATTAATGCACAATTTATCCCACAACTTTTGCGTTATTAGCCTCGTGATAATTATTACATTGAGGGTAAAAACATCAACAACTGTAACTTGGTATAGGCCGTGGGCCGAAATACGCTTGCTTCCTTCGAGAACCAGAATCAGAACCAGAAGAAGAAACCAAACAGATCGCCAAACAAGAAAGAGACAAGAGTAGTGGGAAGAACAAGTATTTGAACATTTTGTTTAAGTATTTGTAGAAAATATTTAAAGGAAATTAAGTCATTTCCAATCCACAAAAATCCAATACGGTTTCGCTCCGAAAATGATTTAAAACAAAAAATTTTACCACGCAGAGGATTTAACTAAATAACTAAATTCCTGCGCTGTGCGGAGGATCATCGTATTAAAGTAATCTGGTATCGTGTAAACGCAGCCTTAGTGAGTAAAGATGAAGTTTGTTTTTATTTTGCAAATAAATAGGCCACGAGAGTTGCTATTTTCTTAATAATAATCAAATTCCAAATTTCCAGAGAAAGGTAACAGCAGTTTTAAGTTAGTAGTTATTAGAAAATTGGATTAAAAAAGAAATGCTAATACAAAATTCATACATTGAATATCTTTAAATTAATAATTGATGCAATATTAAATTCGCCAATCACTAACTTATCCAACCTTGTCATCATTAACTGCTAACTGCCTATACATATTGCAATAATTTTCGATAGTTGGTTTAGATATGTATACTGTTACTGTTATATTTTAGATTTTATTTTTATTTTTACATATAAATTTTAGTTCATGGTCCAGACCAGTCAAGCATCGCTTTTTCTGAGTCGTATAGATTGCATGATTTCTCCCGTATATTCGACGAATGAAATTGATTGATTGACTGATTAGGAGACCATCATTTTTAGGCTTAGACTAGATAGAGTAGTTCAGATTGGTGTGGGTTCCCATTGGATAGGCATGATATGGGGGGGGGGGGAATATTTGGAAATTTTTTAAACAAAATAAATTATGATCAAGAGCTTTAGAAATTTCAATTCGAATATCATCAAAATGAAGGGACTCATGGCTCAAATTTTTATCTGACTCGGGGCCAAAACTCTCTTCCTGGCCATGTTCATAAATTGTAATCATCAAGATACAGTTTGCATATCGTCCATTTATTTCAATGTATAGGCCAAAAAAGTATTAGCCTACATTCTTTAGCCCAATTCAACACGGGGTCTCAAGTTGCTCGAAATAGTTGTTAATTAGTTTCAATGTATAGTACAAAAAAGTATTAGCTTAAATTTGACGTCTCATATTTTTTAACCCAATTCCACACGAGGTCTCAAGTTGTTCAAATTACAAGGGAATGAGCATATTTGCCCACCTATAAAAGCTAACTTACAGTTCAAATAAAGTGAGGAAACTTTGTGCTCTCATGAAAATTCCTATTAAGTGTCAAAAAATAGCTTTTATTTAATTTTACTGTTTATTGTTCTTCAATTGTTCTTCTGTTCTTTAGAAAATTCTAGAAAAGTGTCAGATTTTCAAAAGTGTCCAGTTCCGAAACGAAGTGTCCGATAATAAAACAAATTTCATTTACTTATACTAAATAGACATGAGAAACACATGATGGTGGTGTCGGATTGCTTTGCTGAATACAAGGCTTCGGATTTCATTTTTTCAGTAAGGAACGTTAGGAGATCATTAAGTAAGTAATTTGCAAAAACCCTAAAGGGGGAATTGTCCCCCCCCTCCCCCGTGTGGATTAGAGTTAAGGAAGTAATAAATAGTAAAAAAAAAGCGCAAAATTCAATATTTACGTTATAGCAAGTATCATTATTGTGATTAAGAAAAATTGCAGTCTGCCTTCGCAGAGGCAAATCAAGTATAACGAAACTGAAAATGTAGAATTGATTTCAACAAAAGCTGTGTGTTTTCTACTTTATCCGTTACTCTCAGAGTTGACGCTTTTACTCGTGCAAATCTTTCTGTTTGACCCTTCCACTGATAAAGTTGACCCTTTTATTCATAGAGGGGACCTGATGTTCACTTTTATAGTTGTTGTAATTTTGAAAAATACAACAACCTTTGAACTTTTGACTTTCAACCTTTGAACCACAAGTTCTGAAAAGCCTCACCAACACAAATATTTAATCTTATTTGTTTCATTTAAGTTCAAAAAAGTCAAGTTAGAGTTTAAGTTATTCAAAGAATATCCATACTTGATACATTATAAGGTATACATTACATTTCCTATATAACCCAAATCAACTTCAAATTCAAATGAAAATCCATGCAAAACGAAATTATAAATTTATATGGTAAACTTTTGTTGAAATATCTTGAATTAATATAAATTTCTGCGTGCATTACCTCCTAAAAATATGATGTTTTATGTTGTTTGTCAATGGGCCATATGGCCCTTCCCGGGGTTAGAGGGTTAAAACAATTAATTATGTCACTGTTCATGACACTAAAACGTATTGTTTTTTAAAATATATATTCTAATTAAAAAAACATGAACAAAATTACAGAACAACACCACAGGGAGTATTAAATACATAGTAACCCTGTGGCCTTTATGAAAATCTACTTCACAACAACTGCTGCCCCACATAATATATAAATTTGTTTTGAACACATGGAACGAGGTTATTTTTGTATAACGAGGTTATTTTTCATATTTATACAAAAATAATTCAGTATCAAAAACTACAATAGCCTTGCATGATTAAACAAGACGCTTTGGGCCTGATTTGCGAGCCGGAGCTAGGCCGAAGTAAGTAAATAAATTTGGAACTGGCCCTAGATCAAGGTTTATTGTTTTTGGATGCATTAATTATACAGAATTCCAAACGTTACCTTAACACAGAATCAAAAGACAGATATCAGAAACAAAATGAAATGGTTCAGTTGCATTAGCCTCTTAAAAATTTTTTTGAACAAACTACGCAATAAATATTTGATTTAGAAAATTGTACCTTTTTGAGTCTTTACAATCTTCCAAACTCTGGTAGTGGCCACACCTAAAAATAAAGCTCACATAGAAAGACAAATTGATTCACTGATAAAGTGTCTGATTCACCATGTAATTTAGTGTGTCGCTCATTTAGTATGTAGCTCATTTAGTATGTAGCTCATTTAGTATGTAGCTCATAACAGTATATTCAAGCATTATTATTATTATAAAGAATTTCCGGCTTACAATATAAAACTGCTTCCAGCCTTTTCTATCAGCTGCTATTACAGGCTCACAGGCTACCAAGTCGTGGGCTCATTACGTCATCCTCCTATCATATAAACAGGCTTACAGGCTACCAAGTCGTGGAGTTATTACGTCATCCTCCTATCATGTGAACAGTCTTACAGGCTACCAAGTAGTGGAGTTATTACGTCATCCTCCTATCATGTAAACAGGCTTACAGGCTACCAAGTCGTGTAGTTATTACGTCATCCTCTTATCGCGTGAACAGGTTCACAGGCTACCAAGTCGTGGACTCATTACGTCATCCTCATATCATGTAAACAGGCTTACAGGCTACCAAGTCGTGGAGTTCTTATGTCATCATCTTATCGTGTGAACAGGCTCACAAGCAAGTCTAAGACTTAGTATAATGTTATTCGCAGATTTCCTTTGTACTTCCTCAGAGTGATTGATTTAATACCTATCATTGCATAACTTGTTGATAAGGTGGTTTTAGAGAGAGTCTTGAAGTATGTCTAAATGTTTTCCATAGTGTTTCCACCATATTTTTCCTTAATTTTCTTTCTACACATTCCTTGTACAGTTTCTTAGTCGACATTCTCCAAAGACTGGTGAGATTTTTCAAGTTGTTCTCTTTGTGCCCTGTTTAACAAATCTGTTTCATTCTTTGTTAAACCCTAGGCCCCAGTTGTAAGTTAAGACGGTCTCTACTAGTGTTTTGCAGGTCTCTAATTTTCTCTTTAATCCTGTTTTTTATTTGACTTCACTTTTCAGTCTTATTCTAGTTATTAACATTTTCCAGTCTTTTTCCCATTCACCTACAAATTTATTTTGCCTGTTGTTTACTTTACGGTTGATTATTACGTCTGATCCCTGCCATTAGGCCCCTAAACAGTCTCAGGACAATTTCAATTTCTGTAACATTATCATTCATAGTTATTATAAAATGGTTATTGTTTCTGTTGTTTTCTGTTGCTTGCTTTGCCGTGTTTGACAAGAATGAAAAAGTGCAGATGACAGAAAACCCAAAAAATATAATTTTTTTTTAAAACAATGTAAAATAAGCCTCTACTAAAATGCAACGTATCAAAAATGTGACAATTAGCAGAATAAATAGCAAAATATTCTCTATTGATATACAGAATATTTCAGATCACATCATTTGAAAGAAAATGACAACTAACTTTGAAAAAAACACGTCCATGTACAAGTCCATACGGCACAGGCCCATAAGTCCTTGAGTCAGAAGAGTTATTTTCATTGTCACCAAGCAACCACAAATGACCTTTTGGTATCTGTGTAAAAATTATAATATGCAGAATTTTAATTATGATTTTGGTGATCAAAAATCACAATATAAGATTCTATTTTAACAATGAAATTTAAAAACTTAAATTAATTTTGCACTTTTAACCCTATTTACACCTACATAAGTTTAACCCTATTTACACATCGAGAGTTTAAACAAATTACCTTGACATGACTATCAGGAGACCAAGATTTATATCCATGAGGTCTTTTAACAAGATCACCAGGCTGTAGAATAACATAAAATTTTCAAGAGAAAAAGAAGCACTGGGACACAAAATGTAATGAAAATCTCCTTGTTTTATATATAAACCAAAACCTTTAAGCACACTCTATTATCAACACACTCTATTATCGGTTATAGCAAGTGGGAAATTTTTCCAAAATTCAAATCGAAATAGAGAAAATTACTAACCATAGCAGCTATCCGTTTGCAAATCATTGTGTTTGGGGTTGAAGGACACCTTGCAATTACAATATCTCCTCTGAAATAGACATTTTGCAAATAAGATATCTTATTTAAACATTTCAAAGTTATTTTGGTGCATTTTTGTCATCATCGTTGTCATTATTGTTTCAATCTTTGTATTTATACCCTCAAGTTGCTTTCAATCAGATGTCAGGATGACATCAAAATTATGCCAAACAATTAACTTATTATCTCTAAGTTTCATTTTAAAATGTTCTTATTCATGTTTTAATTTAATGTAATAAATATATATTTCAAAATTTCAGACCAAAATTCAAAAAATGTGTTAGGCAATTGCAAGAAAGCATATTCTTCTGCAAGATAAACAATAACAAAACACTGGTAAATTAAAAAAAAATACACTGAAATAAGAAAACAAGATAAAAACAATTTACATCAAGTTTCAAATTTTCAGTCTTCATTCAGCGCCAATATAAAAGATAATATATCCATGTAGACCTGTCTACAGAGCATGGCAATTGTCAATGAGATTTTGTGTGTGGACTCTTATTTTCTCATTGTTTTTGTGATTAAAAACACTAGAAATTATTAAAAATTGGTGTGCATGCCACAATTTTGAACAGATATAGTGCATGTAATGTACAAGACACATTCTGGAGACTGGCACATACTGTAGAGGTTTTACCTTTTTAGCTGCCTAGATCTTGTTGTAATGTGTTCAGTTATAACAACATCTCCATTTGATGATTTATTAATAGTTGGTTCCATAGAAGGTCCAATACACTAAAAAGCACAAATATACTTTTAATCAAACAAATCAATTAATTTAAATAAATTACAATAAAAAAAGGAATTTCAAGTGATGTAACCTTTACATGATTTAGTTTTCAAGCACCCCTCTTGTGTTTTTATTGTAATAATCTTTCATTCGAAACAATAAATAACATTCCTCAGCATGTCTAACATGCTCAGATTGATTTTTAAAAGAAATTTAAAAGAATTCATTTAGTTTTCAAGAACACTGACCAGGACTGCCATTATTCCGACATTACATTAGGTTCTCCATTGTCATGAGAACATTTCTCCACTATTCTTTCATTCTAAATCTTAAACGTTGTAGTTCCATTGTTAACAATGTAGAACTCTTGAACAATTCCACATTGTTTTAACTCTTTAATAATTCCACAGCGCTCTGGAGAACAATTCCACAGCGCTCTGGAGAACAATTCCACATCGTTCTGGAGAACAATTCCACATCGTTCTGGACTGGAGAACAATTCGACATTCTTACTCTTACTGTACTGCTGGAGATTGTTCTTATCTTAGTTAGTAAGGGCAATTCCACATTGTTCTTAGTTAGAACTAGCAGTAACCACTTAATTTTAGCAGCTTCCAATTTAAACAAACTTTTACCAATGCACTTTAATTAAAATTTATTTTATTTTTTATTAATTAGACCATATCAATATTTATCATATTTATACAATAAATAATAATAATAGACAAAGTTTTTACATTTATTCGGTTGTGTGCATTAATTTTATACATACCATAGTAAATTCAGCAACATATTCAGATATGCAATGAACAAGGCATCCGATGTTCAACACAAATCCTGTATTGAATATAAATCTTTGAAAAGTGCTGTAGCCTGTTGCTGCTCCCGCCATTCCATCATCATCATCAACAACAACAACAGTGAGTGCAAAGATCCAAAAAATCAAAATTTAAAAATGGCTGCAAAACATGCATCCATACATGCCAAAGAAGAGATGAATAACAAGTATGGTTATCCACATATTTCATACCCGAAAGCAGTCCAGTTGATTGAAAATGGGAACTCTTGTCTTTTTGAAGCAGAAAATGAACAACAAATTGGTCTTCCACCTCAATACGTCGGCAAAATAGATCAAGGAATCCGAGAAACTTTGGACGGCAATCTTTTGAAGTATTCGGAAGAACTCGAGGGAATAATAGTTACATATAGACACGTGCAATGTTTAGAAGCTGCTGGAAGTATTTTCGAGGAAACCCCATTTTTGTACTTCACGGTGAAAGTAAAATATGTTATATTTAGGCCAAAAGTTGGAGAGAAACTGAGGGGCATTGTGAATAAAAATGGACACAGTCATTTTGGGTGTCTTGTTCATGAATGTTTCAACGCATCAGTGCAAAAACCGAAGATACACGAATGTAAATACAAGAAGAAAGAGCTCAAAAAAATTGCTAAAATCGATATTGGAACAGAGTTTATTTTTAGAGTGACAAGATTTGACGTTCATAATGATATTCTGTCAATCAAAGGAAAAATTGACAAAGAAGATATTGAAGGAATAAGGTAAATATGGTATTTTTTACCGAGATCTTAAGTGGGTGCACCAAAATGGCTTAATAAATTCAAGGCACAAGTGTCACAAAATACTAAATTTTTTATGTATTTTAAAGTGAATGAGTGAGTTATCGTATTTAACGTGCCTAGCCCACAAAAGTCTCGAGACGACTTGTTTCCAGCAGATTTGAACCCACAACCTTGAGGTTACGAGTCCGGCACCTCAACTACTAGGCCATGCTTGCTTTTTATTGTAATCTATTTAGTCATTTGGTTTGAATTGTATATTCGAGAATTGTATATGAAAATTATAACTGGTAAGTGCATATAAAGCTATTGAAAGTATTTGAAAATATTGTCAATATTGTAATTTTCAGGAAGATTTTAAATTTGATCAAATGTATATCCAATTTTATGATTTTGAACTCATTTTCAGGAACATTGACAATTTTGAAATGGGCATGGGTCTTTCCAATGCTAGTAATATAGCAGATTATCATGAAACATTAACATGCAAGGAAGGAGAAGAAATGAAGAAGTCAAGCAGAAAGAAAAAACCAGGAGACACAACAGTGTGTAAAGTGAATGGAGAAGAAACACCACCAACATCAAGTTTAAAATCATCAAAATCATATGCCAGTAAATATGAAAAAAATAATGTGCAAATTCAGGAAGTCAAAATAAAGAATGAAGTGATAGAGGAATATGAATGTACTACACAGACAGAGAAACAACACATCAATAAAAAGAAGAGAAAACACTCTGAGTTAATAAAGAACATTAAACTGGAAGGAAATATAGATGAAAATCAAGGAGATGAACTGCAGGAGAATGCAGCAAAGAAAAAGAGGAAAAATAAATCTTGAAATTCATAATTTTTAATGAAGTCTGATTTTAATGCAATGTTTTTTCTGCTTCCAACCAACACTGTCTATAGTGTATTCTTGTGGTTTATCATACAAAAGATAAAGAAATAATTAATCAAAAATAAGTCAATCATTTATTTTGACCTCATACAGTAGTTTATTAACACAGTCAAAAATAGTGTGACATCTTTTTGGCAAGTTAAAAAAGAAGGGAAAAGTTACTTTTTCAAATGTGTTTGAATCCTCCTCTTAAAGTTGGTTAACCTAAAATCATCCCTAGAACTGAGGTGTTGCAGCAAGGGATATATTCCTGCTTTTATCTGTTAAGCTACCATGTAGCATTGAACAAAGAAGATCCCTAACCCCCTACGATCAGAAATGGTAAAAATAAGGTTAATTCTGAACAACTATGCTTTTAACAACATTTAAGACAATGTCCTGATCTCCACAGTTTTAGCTGCTATATGAAAATCTAACTTAGTGTAAAGTTACGAAATAACTCTAGAATCCCTTTTATATGCTTTGATAAGATGAAATACTGTTTAAGGTTAACCCTTCTTTTCTACTAAGCTGAACAACCTAAATTTCAAAATTTTGTAGTCTTATAATATAATGCAATGTATATCAAATATACAAGAGCAAATTGACCTAGAAATAAACACATTTTTAGGAACAAAATGTTAAATTAGTAAAATATAAGGTTAAACAGCTTTACAATAACATGTCAGTTTTTTCCAAATTTAACCTTGAAAAATCGCCCTGGTTAAGATATTAGCCTTACAAAATCCCCAACGAGTAAACACCAATATAATAGACACATAACCGGACATGAATTGGCCAGAATATTTGTTACCCTATTCTCTGCGGGACCTTGAAAGTCAACTACTAAATCTCTTGGTTTCATGTAATGTATGACATATTGCTTTTTACTACAATTTAACCTTATAAAATCCCAATTTTTCACATAAATCATGTTTAACGTTTAGTTTCTGATGCATGGAAATGCATAACTGGAATATTTTGAAGATCATCTATCTCCTTGTCAGACTCATTAGCACAGTTTTTCCCTAAATTAACCATAGCTGATAATTCACCTTGCTCAAAACATTAACCTTAAAAAATCACCTCCAAATAGATTTCAAGATGTTGGAATTACTTAATAAACATAAAATCATTGCATGACTTTCAAACTAAACAAGTATTTTCCTGTTATACATAGATGTTGTACAATGTACATGTAGTTACTTTCATTTTAAATTAACCTTCGAAAATCGCAAATTTTTACACAAATTTCATTTCTGGTGGTTTCAGATGCCAGATAAATGTCAAAATGGAAAATAAAAATGCTCAAATTTACGTTTACTTGAAACTGCAATGATATTTCTCAAACTAACCTAAAAAAAATCACCCTAGAGATATTATATTAACCTTGAAAAATCCCCAGCAAAATATAGCACCAAATGTGTATTCTAGAAAAAAAATCGCAAAAGAAAGCACCAAAATATTTCAAATATTGTGTTCTACACAATGCTCAAAGTCGGCTATGTCTGTGAACCTTAAGCAAATTTAACATTAAAAAATCCCGCAAAGGAATGCATTATAACTTCAACCTGAAAAGCTCCGAACTTTATTCTTTTTTCATTAAAAAGTTTAACCTTTTCTCGACCTAAATCTAGTTAAACTACAACCAACATAACCTTGAAAATTCTCACAAAAACTAACCTGAAGTAGAGTACCTCAACATGTCACGAAAAGGGCCTTTATTTTTTACTACGTTCTTATAGAATGGCAAGGGGATTTCCATGAGACGCCCTAATATTTATCAGTGAAACATAAAAACATTGAGCAAAGGTGACTTTTTCCGTGAAAAGCGAAAAGCTATATTTTTGAAACGTGAGGCGTAAATTCAACAGTCTTTTTCTCGTTATTTGTGATCTACCTACGATCTACCTATGACCTACGATCCTCTTTATATACTTCTATAAACATATGGGCAAATTTCAAAACAAAACAAATTTTCAAAACAAACTACATAAATTACAATTTTACATATTACAATTAGGTCAGATAGATAGACAGTATCCCAAAGGGCGGCTAAGGTTGACAGTTCTGATTTTTTTTAATATTATATGAATGCCAAATGCCCAATTTAAAGATCCGCTGCACAACATCTACTTTCTAGGCTGGTCTAATCTTGCAAAGATGGTGCTTTATAATCAGATATAGCTTTATTTATCTGTATTTTGCCTAGAAGTCGCAACTGTATGTTGTCCATGGTTAACTCCGTGTTTGATTGTATGATTTCCACATTATTCATGTTTGCCTGAAAATAAAAACAAAAATTAAGAGCTATATATTTGGCTCACCAAAATCTGCCTGATCATTTTACAGTTTGAGAATTCCTTGTCAAATGAAATTACACTTTTAATTTATGTAACTTCATAACAAACATTTAGTTGAATGATGCTCTGAATATCAAAATTGAAAGTTTTATTCCGTAAAGTAGTGGAATAAAATTGGAACTTACCAAAAGTAGAGTTGATAAAAAAAATCTGCATACATCATACCGCATCTACAAGCAAAAGTGATTTTATGTCAAGATACTGCAATAAAGATTAAAGTAATTTTGTTTTGGTACAAGTAACATGGAACCCTTTTAGGTGCAATCAAACATAATGCAAGCCAACAAGACAGACTTAATTAAATACACTGTATATCTGTATGTTTCACAAGTGTACAATGTAAAGAAGCCCTAACAACGATCAAAATTAACAAATTTGAAACAAACAAAATCAACCTAATATATATATACATGTCTGGTGACACTCGCCTGGGTGTCATCATGTAGATCGGCCTTAAGGCCACAGAGTTGACTATGTATTGATATGCTCCCTGTGTGCTATCGTTCATTACGACTGTTGTGTAAGTTTTAGATTTATTGGACATGAAAAACAAACCTTCTTTTTAACAATTGCCTTAAATGATGAATTGGTTGAATCTAAAAAAAAAATCCTAAAAGTTAAATTGGCAAATGTTTAAAACAAAATATCATAGAACAATTATTTTATAACCTTTGAGACATACAATATCCCTGCACATAGGATGACCTTGGAGTATGAGTCGAGGAGTCAATTTGAGATTAGGAAGTAGAGATAGAGAATGCATTTAATTTAAAATTATTAATATGAAATTTTGAAATAAAGAATTAACATGAAAAGATTGGTGTATACATAGGTCATAGTGAAAAATATGTGATTTTACCTTTAAATGACTCTAGTACTTCTGCACCATACTGATGAATATCAAACGGTCGGTGAGTTTCCTAAAATGCGTGAAAAAATCCATTCAACTGGACGTCAGAAAAACTGATAAGATCAGCATTAGGATCTGAATGTTTTTCTTGACTGTGATTACGATCTGGCAAATTCATGTCTAATTTAATAATTTATTACAATTTATTCACAATATGATAAAAATAAAAACATTATAGATAAAACTTGCCTCTTCTTCTAAACGAGGCATTATTCTTTCTTGCCATTCTTTGACTCTTTTTGACAATTCGGTTTGTTGTGCATAATTTTCAGCTTCTTCAATGTAGTTACCCTATGGGGAACGAATCACACATGTCAATGCACTTACACTCCTCTCTCTATAAAACGTTTCGAAAGTATTTGCAATGTTCACTGGCATTTGGTATCTCTTTGAAAATTTTATTCAAACTGTTCCAAAGTTTCACACTTCTGTGTCACATTTATATTTTACTATTCCTAAGAGCTGTGTCACTAGCTCAGGAAAATTGTAAAAGAAAACAGCAACTTTTGTAGCTTCCATAAGAACAAACAAATATGTAAAAATGTATTCATGTACACATATATATATATATATATATTCATTTCTATAATAAGACAATTAAATAAATTGTCGGATAAGCTGACGAATCATGAATACTCACAATATATTGTCTGACAAGATCTTCATAACTGAAAATATCTGTAAAAATAACAATATTTCAGAGATGTGTGAAAAGTAAAACAAATCTTATGCAACTTTCTGTGGAGCATAAATCATTCAGAATAATAGAGCCAAAAAAATAATCAAATAATATTATTTGTTTCTTACAAAGTGATAAAAAAGTGAATTTACCTTCTAAAGGACTGGCATCAATTGGCATGATTTCTTGATAACCATCTCCTGGGATTCTATTTTCCTGAGAGCCAATTCCTTCATCATCGCCAACATCAAGAATATCTGGAACACGTAATTTTTAGACATTACCATACAGAGTAATAGCATAGCTTATTCATACCTTTTGCAGGGCTTTTTCATAGCAAAATAGAATAGGTTTTCGTGATAAATTCCCATATTCAATGCAAACTTACCATCATAATCATAATCATCTTGGCATGGTTGAATAATTGAACCAATGTCTGCTAATTGTTCTTGGGTAAATTTTGAAGCCTTGTAATTAAAAAAGCAAAAATAAACTGTTAATTGTAGACGTCATTGTCTTGCTATTATTAATAATATTGACGATGTTAGAATATGTCTAATGATGAACACAAACAATCATAGTTATACAAACACTGTAAACATAAATTTTAAAAAGATACCATAGCTCTTCTGTCTCTTTTTTTTATTTCTCTTCTTTTTTCAGTTTCATCCTGATAAAGATATTCAAATTCTAAAAGAAAGAAACACGACATTTTATAAATAGTTTCGGAATTTTATCAGGGATGTTAATATCCAAAAGGATATTTGTCAACGTAAATAGCTTTATTTGTAAACCTTACATTCTATTTTCGCAATGTTGAAGGTTCTTCATAGATTAGGCCTTCTGGCTGTCATTATAATTAAGCCAATTTCCTCTTCTTTACGGAGTCCTCACTTATTTTCTAACAGATTTGAAAAGCATAAAATTCTGAGGTCTCATGGGAACAACATTTTTTACACGTTGGTCTATTAATTTTAAATTCAACTTTTTTTATGTCGTACTCGTGCTTGAACTGGTTCGGGATCTAAACCTCCCTACTATTTAAAAGATGTAAAATACATTTCCATATATACATAAATATACAGCAT
>JAYJMH010026457.1:0-18148 GCA_036873815.1 Phacellophora camtschatica
AATAAAATTACAAAATTCTTGAAAAAAAATAGGTAATCACTGATTACCTCGATTACCCCTCAGCGCCGCCCCTGATAGTATGGTTCTTTCAAGTCCCTGATTGATAAAATTTTATCATTAAATCAAACAGAGTACTAACATAAAGTTTGAACATAGAAAAATCTATGACTGAAGTGTCTTACCAGTCTTTTTCTTTGATGCAGCCTGCAAAGCTCCCTTTCTGTAAGATGATGCCTAGAAAACAACATTATTCAAAATAAATTTAAATTTTCAAAAGAAAAAGAAAAATTCATACAAAACAAGTGAAGTAGAAAAAACTGTTGGGAATTATTGTAATGTGTGTGAAAAGTGAAATTTATTAAACTTTCCTATGAAAGCACCAGCCACCAACGTCTAAGAACATGTTAATCACAACAAAAACCCATCAATCCTAAATTGGATGTGTTCTTAGATAAATGAATTAACTCAAAAACTTTTTTTTATTTGGGGTTCTGATGGTGAAGATGTTTGTTTCAAAATATCAATGATATCCACTCCTTTTTGTTTAATGCGAGAAGTTGCTCGCAAGTGTCAACATTTCAAGATCACATGTAATTTCACCTGGGAAAATAAAGAATATATATCAATATAAAATTTATTGTAAATAAACTATAATGCCAAGTTAATTGTAGTTTATCATTATCTTGATTAATATATAATATTATCCTGAATAATATAGATTAATATAGATACTTTATCATTATCTTGGCATTATTAGTTTATTTACAAAGAAATTTATATTTATTTGTTGATCCTTTTTGTGGAACACTGAACATCATATTCTATTGGGTACGAAATGATAAATGTAAGCAAATAATTATAACCAAAGTGTGACCGAATCGTTTTTGTGTTCTGTAATTTTATCTACAGTTTTGTTTTTGTACCTGAGAGACCGCTCACAAACCAAAACATGGTATGCACACTTGAATGCAGAAGAAAAAATTTCAAAATGACAACTAAAACAATGGGATCAGTAAATGTATGTAGTTTTGTGCATGCATCATTCTTTCACCAAGTCATTTTTTGTAACTTTCCTTCATGTCGTTCTTGACTTTTGACGGATTTTAATGTTTGCCAAAAACCACCCACCGATTGCAAATATCTCGAGAACTATTAGGTATAAAAATATTTTTGTAATTTCTTAGATATCTAGAAGACTAACTTTTCATTTCAGTGGCACGTTGCTTTGTTTACTAAAAATTATGATGTTATCACAAATTGCATATCAACGTTAAACATCAAGCCACGCCATCTTTGAATCCACGAGAAATACCAAAGCCCAAGCCTAATAATTTGCGATGAAAACAATTTCTTAAAAAAAACCGCCAAAACATCTTAATTCTTTTTTGGATGGCTAAGCTTTTGTTTTCTTGACCGTCACCGCGCTCTCGTTAGATTCGCGCGTAACCCTGTTTCTATTGTTATTGCAAACAAAACATAAAAAAGATTTTCAAGTAAAAGATTCCTGCAACGAAACTTTACCATAATTCTTTTTTCTCCAGCCAAAATGCAGAGGTTTTTCTTTCACTACAACGAAAGGCTCTTCGGAAGCAATTCAACTCAATAAAAGACGCGGGTTTTTGTTTGGTGTTGGCAACAAACACAACCGCTCCTCCGCAGACAACATTTGTTTGTTTATCCTTACGGTTTGTGTTGTCTTGTTTGTCAGGAATAAAGTTCAACAAAAATAATACTTTTATATTTGATGTTTGAAATTAAAATAGTTTGTAGAAGAGCAAAGACAAAGATAATTTCGTTTTTTATAAAATAGCAGATAATAAATACCATTTTTTCTTTTAGAAATTTTGTTTCTATTCTTAGAGGCTATCTGAGTGCTATTCTAGCTGTCTGAAATTTAAGTCATAAATTCCAGTACATCAGTATTTCTAATCTCACAAATTTTAAATGAAATTTTAACCAAATATTTGAAAATGTAAAATTTGAAAAAAGACTTATTTCTTCCAGAAAAGTTCCAGAAAACTAACTCACTAAAATTAACAATGAAAAACATGAAAAATCATACAAGTAACTTAAATTCTAAAACTCAATCAAATCAGGGGCCCAAGAAAACTGGGGTCCGGGCTATGTAAAGAATTGATTGCCAAGAGGTATAAGCAAAATATTTCAACACAATGCTTCCCTAAGAATATATATCAATACTTAGTGTAAGATAATGAGAAAAAAATGTTAAAATAACAACTGTCTGTGAAGTAAGGTTTGACTCCCAAATGCAGAGAGAAATAAATCAAAATGAATCATTTCTTGGAAAATCAACCTCACATCTAAATCATCACATTTTATTTTTCTAAATTTACAATCGAAAGTTTCATAGAAATCTGTCACTTATCCATAAGTATTTTAAAATAACCCATGTCTGCAGCATCCCAATAAGAACGCCAGCAAGAACATCAGAAACATAATGCCTCCCCAAGACAACTCTGGACAACGCCAATATTGGTGCCCAAACTTGCATAATTCGAATCATCCATGCAAAAAATGTAAACAAATAACTGGACTGTGTGAAAAGTATAGCAAGCATAATTGCTCTCGTTGTATGCCCTGATGGAAAAGAATACAAATCAGCCGCAGCTACTGCATACATGTCAGCATAGTTGAATGATGATGATGGAGTGAATGGTCTTCGTCGTTTTGAAATGAGTTTTAGACTGCCCACAACAATCAAATCAAATATCAAAGCAATGAAAATGTTTCCCCAAAACACCCTGATTGATCCTGTTTTGAAACACACACACAAAAGAGTAATCAAGATCCAAGGAACACCATGGCCTGTTATTTCAAGACCTATTAATATCTTGTACAGTATGCTTCTTGCCGTACTAAACTTCATAGATCTGATTGACATGCACAGAGACAAACGAAAATCTAATGAGAGAAGTCGATCGATTATGAAATGTTTCTGTTTCAACTTGTGGGTCGAGGTTGTTGCATCACCACCAGAAGAGAACATCTTGTGGTTATCTTCATGTTTTTGCTGCATTTCCTTCTTTTCATCTTCAGCGAAAGAACCATTACCTTTTCGAATTTTTGTTGCCATTCTATATCCTCAATGAACTGTTCATTGAACAGTGTTCAGTGGTTGAAATATTTTCTTAGTTTATCAGATATTTAAGTTGTTGTTGTTGTTGGTAAGTGGAACACGAGAGAACACAAATGAATGCAAGAAAACACAAATGAACATAAGCACAGTTTATTACTACAAAGAAATAATATTAATGGTAATCTTTTTTTAAAGAATTCCATGGCTTTAGGAATCATTGTTTTCTATATTTTGGTTTCTCATCACCCATGCATTTTTCATTGTATGGGGGATGGGGGACGAGAAGCCAAAAAATAGAAAACACTAAAAATGAAAAACCAACCAGGATTCCTAAACCCCTGCTTGGATAATGTCTCAATTGAAATTCGGGCCTTTCTTTGTCATAAAAGTTGGCTATTTTTCATAATAGCTTGACTATCTTTGTCCCTAAAACCGGTCCTTTTCTTTATAAATATAATTTATAAACTTTTGCAGACTTTAGGAATTGTGGTATTTTCTATTTCGCATCACCCATGCATTTTTAATTTATCCTACCAGCCATGTGTGTTTGTAAATACTGTCTCCAAACTCCAAGTACGTCGAAATTGGGGCAAAATTTAACAGATTCATGCAAAATCGCAGAGAGCAATGGCTACCGTTGGCAATAAAATTCAGGCAATTTCCAAGCCAAGATAGCACACCTCCTAAACAAAGCAGAAAATTAAATGCAGAAAAACGATTAAAAGAGTCAAATTTCCAAATATTCCTGATCTATAAGGTCAATTAATAATACGAACAACTGTGGTTAATATGAATCGTAACTGCATGTACAAGAAAACAGCCCCGAAATAATCGAAACAAAAATGCTACATATATTTCCTGCCTTCATCATATTTGAAACATTGTTTGCATGTCCCACTAAAGTTGGTCTAAATGACGGTTGGTCTAAATGACGGTCATAAATTTAGTTACTTCGTGAAGTTAGCATTACGTGAAAGTGCAAGAACTGCATAAAGAACTGCATAAAGAAAAAAGAAAGCAAGACCATTAAAGCCCACACATACCAATGCTTAGTCAATGTTTTGTGCAGTTTTCGCATTTTCAAGTCACCGTATTCTAAACTCCACAAATAACAAAAACAACATACAGTTGAAACCCGATAGCTCAAACTCTCAAGGGGGAGACAGTCAGTTTAAGAGGTTCGACTGTAGGCCCACTTATCAAAACTGATAAAAAAAACAGATACACGACGTTATATAACACCTATAATGTATTTTGTTAATATAATTTCACAACAGACATGGAATTTTATTTTCCAATGTTAAGGTTACAATGGATGGAACTGCAACCAAGCTAACTTCATCTACAAGTGCTTTATTGTCACAAACAGTAACATTCAAACTACAATTTCTCGTTCAATCGCACGCGTGATGAACGAACGTGTTATGCACAAAGTGATTCAAAAAATATAGTTGGTGAATTTTGTTAAAAATCCATTATCTCAAAAGCAAAAAATAAAAGCTGAAAAATTTGTTTAAAATTTAACGTTTCAGGGTGATTAAAATAATCAAAAACCTGAAGGATTAAAATTTTAGAAAAAAATTAACTGTCAAAATAAATCTGAAATAACAGTGAATTTGAAGTATTTCTTTTTTTTGTGTATCAACAAACTCTTTCATATTTCAAATGTCTAAATTATTTTTAAAAAGCTCACAATACAACCAACTAAGCTTTGACTCACCCAGTAAAAACTAATCAAAGCTAATCTGCTTATAAAACCCTATAATGTTTTGTACAATGTACGATGCACAACGGCACATTTCGTATCGCCAGAGAAATAGCAAAAAAATGAAAAACATAAAACATTTCTTTTTAACGAATACAACTTACTTTAAAAACTCATTGAGGCTAAAGGTTTATATGAAGAAAATCATCCTGGCTATCGGATGGAAAATAACATCCCTCCTTCCTCTTCACAAATAATTTGCATTTTTCATCATGCGTTTATTAAACGAAATCCCACTCTTCGAAAGATAATATTCTACGATGGTTAACTGAGACCCACTATACGAAATTTTGTCAGATAAAAGCTAGAATGTAGGGATGAAAGCTGGAAGTTGCATGAATGCGCTTAGTCTCATTCTAAATTAGTCGCATTCATCAGCTGTCAACTTGCAAAGGTGAAATGATTTATCTAAGAAGCGCACGCAGAAATTTGTCTTATATTTCGTCCTTGACACAGTAAAGTACTATCCTCCCCAGCTGGTAAATCAAGTACCCCCGCCCAAAAAAATAACAGTTCATTGAAGAATCTTTCAATCAAACGACTCGTATCGTAAACGTAGAAGTATACACTAAATCCTTATGTTTAACCCATTAGCGAGTTTACATTTTGAGTTTTTGCAAGAGACATGGTCTTACTTTTACACTGCGCACCAAAATTCACGACGTCGTGCGGAGGCAACGCAACCAATTCCAGCTAACGCAAGGCGTCTGAATTTTATGAGGAATACCACGTCAAAAGCGAGGTTTAGATTGAGAACGATTTCAAGGGCGAGTACAATGCATTCCAAGTCACTCCAAAATGAAAATTAGCAAAAGAAATAGCTTCATTTGTAAACCTTACATTCTATTTTCCAAATGTCAAAGGTTCTTCGTAGATTAGGCTTTCTCACTGTCGCTATAATTAAGCAAATGTCCCTCCTTTTCGGAGTCTTCAACTTGTCTCCTGTTTTTCCAAAATAAGATGAAAAATAGTCAGTTTCAAGCTGTTGCAGATTTGAAAAGCACCACGCTCTGATGTCCCATGGGAACAGCATTTTTAACAAGATTATTCTTAAAATTTTTAATTCAATTATTTTCTATGTTGTGCTCATATTTGAACTCGTTCTGGATCTAAACCTCGCTAATAATAAAATATCTGCAGTTGTGTTGTGTCGCATTTAAAGTCATATGGCCCATTGATAACAATCAATGTGCGAGTATAGGCGAGATATTGACACACACCATCTCCAGGTATATGACAAGTATTAAACGTTCTTATAATGTACAACTGCTATTTGTGTACTGCTAGCCCACAGGGTTTCCACGGATTTCGGATTTCGTTTTCTTTTTTATTCAATTTCTTGTTCTTCTGCATGTACCACAACATATGCATCTATCTGTACATGAATGCCTTTGTACACATATAAACGTGATTGGCCTGTTCCAAGTATATATACACTATAAATAGTTTAATTCTCTGCTACTTTATGGTAAAAAATACCCGGCTTTAAGACTTCGTTTGATTTCAAACCGCTGTTTTGATCTTTTTTGAGTTTTCAGTGATCCTAGAAATGAAATAAAAACAAAGCTTTAACCACCAGCAATAGAAAACATTGCTCATCATGCTTGCTTATTTCAATTCACGTCACACCTTTGGCGAGAATACTTCTAGCTTGTTTCGTTTTAAAAACTGAGACCACAAAAATTTGATTTGATGGCGGCGGCGCATTTGAGAAATGAGCAAGCATGGAGAGCGACGAAACAAACTAGAACTACTCTCGTCAATGTGTTATGTGAATTAAAATAAGTAGGCAGGGAGAGCAGGCTAAACAAATGTTTCCTACTGTGCATGCTTTAACCAATGTAAATTGGCTGGCAACGCTGCATCTGTGAATTTCTGACAACAACAAAATTAGAGAGAAAAAAGGATACGGGAATTAACAGACAAATGAAGTTAGTACATCGTCGAGACGTTGAAATGCACCATCTCTAGGTATATGACAAATATTATTCGCTCTTAAAATGCACATTTCAAAATAAATTTTTTAGAATGAAATGTACACTTGCTGTTTGTCATATGCCTAGAGATTATGTTTACCAAAACAACAACTGTCCGTTTCTGAAAAACATCCAGCAACACTTGTATGTAGATCATGAATTATTGCAAATCAAGAAGCATCGAATTAAATAAAAAAAATGTCTGACGCCAAAACATGGTCTATTATGTTAAAAAAATTGGGTTGTTTCAGAATCAAGTAAAACTTTGAATTATAAGAAATAAATAACTCACTTCATATCAGATGCACCTCGTTTTACTGGTAATTTATCCTTTGGCACATCTTTTAGATCTAAAATTGCAAATTATTTCTACATTTATAAGCAAAACATTTAGATGTGCAGAAATTATCTATTCACAAATGCATTCCAAATTATGTAGAATGAACTAAAGGTAAAAAGTAAAACAAAATTACTAAACATGACTATATAACATATGTATATATATATACACACAATTTCAAGTAAATAACATAGTTTTGCAATAAGCCTAGTGTGCCTTTATTCGGGGTGGGTGTATATGGGGGTAATAGGGTAGCAATAAATACTACTATTAGTGCATTCCAAATATGTATATATGCATGTATATATATATACTGTACGTATATCTACCTTGAAGCCATCTGACTTGAGTTGCAGGACCATATCTATTAAAAAATAAACAGCAAAATAAAATCATAAATTTTGGCTAATATCCAACTAACACTGAGCACTGAAATTAAACTAGGTTTAAAGCTGGCTTTAACAAAATCTCATTGATTGAACCAGGAGTGGTACAAGGCCTGGAAAAAAGTGGAGTGGACTCAAGAGAAAAATGATTGCAAAAAGTATCCTTAATTATTTTTACACTGTTTTGGCTCAGAATTCCGACCTAAAAAGTTGGGGGTAGACATGTCCTCCTTAATCCACTTGGTGACGCCACCCTTGACTCAAGCTAAATGCAACAAATAAATCAAAATAAATGCAATAAACAGTGTTTGTTGTACAGTAAAAACCCGCATATAAGAAACACACTTTTAAGAACCTCCAGGCTGATTCTTTAGAGATAACAATAGATGAAACAATAGCCTATTGTTTACGAAACAACACATACCCTTTCTCGTTTCTCGCAGCTATTCTGAAAATGATTGCTGGTTTAGTAGTGAAGTCTATGTGAGCACTGGTTAGAGTATCATTGTTAACTGTACATGAAGAACTTGATCCACAGTAAACTCGAACAAAAGTTAGTTGAGCAGGCTGTTCCTTTCCTTGATTTGTTTTGCTGCTTACTGCCAAATAAACAGCATATTCAACAATTGTACCAGCACTATTTGTTGGTGGTTCCCATGAAAGTTGCGCACCTTCATTGTTCTAAGATAAAACAAATCTATATATACCGGGTGACCCAAAACAAAATTCCGACGTTTGAAAAATCACAAAAATTTGATTTTGTTACGAATTTAAAAAAAAAAATATTTTCTGCTAACACAAGAAGGAATGAGTTAATATTAGAAGCTGTCATTATTTTGTTAACTTTGACGAATGATGACGTAAGTTGAAAACTTGAAAAACCTAATTTTGAGCCATACGGTTCGAAACGCCTGCGCCAAGCGCAGAAACCAATACCTTGCGAGAATAGCAAGCGTATGTGCCTGAAACTGAAAGGTTATGTATAACCTGTGTCCCCTGCTGGAAACAAGTCACCTCAAGACTTTCGCGGGCTAGGCACGTTAAATACGATAACTCAAACCTTTGTACTTTAAATTAAAAAAATATTTTTTAAATCATTTAATGCAGCAAATGGTATTTTTGAATCATATTTATAATATGAAGCGCTCTTCTAGCACTTCGCAATAACGTGATTTATCAATTTCTCATAACAAGTTCTACCATGCATCAAAACCAGGTCGCTTTCAAACCATCAAAATTACATTGTTTTTAATGTTCCGGTTAAAATTTTTGACATTGCTACAATTAATTTAGCCCTTCTTTTACACGACAACGTAAAGATCGAGTATAATTTCGTAAAATCATCAGACAGAAATAAGTTAGATTATTAGAAAAATTTAATATTTTTGACAAATTTTGGTGTACCATACTTTTTTGAAACAAAAATCTAAAAATATTAATTTACATGTTTTGACATTAATTTTTTGACATAAAATATTATCAGTATTTTTTAAATATTAATTAACAACAACTCACCTTTGTTATCTTGATTGACGAAGGTGCTCCAGGGAAACCTGACAAAATGAAAAACTTTACAGGTAAAATACTGTTAAAATTGTCCAATATATTATCATTTGTTCAAGCTTCTTGATATTTTAATAAACTATCATTCATTTATATAATTTTGTTAATACACAATACCCCATCAACATAATATGATCAAATAACATAGCATACAATTATACAAATACATTATATATATAATAAACTAAAATAAAATGTGAGGCACTGCTCCATACTTCAGAGACACAATTTAGATGACATCCATCCTTTTAAAAAAAATAATTTTAGAAATAAATTCAATTTAAAACAACAATAAATCAAATAAATTACCTGGTACACAGGTTTTGAAAGCAGCAACGTCACTATATGGTCCTCTGCCACAAACATTAATACCAGCAACCCTGAACTTGTAAGGAGTTCCGGATTCCAAACTGATCTTCTTCATTCCCTTGAAATCACCATCACTTTCAACATCAATGTCCTGAAATGCAAGCTCAACATATAGTCTTATATACTAAAAGTGCCCACGTTTTGATTGGCTACTATACATAAAGTACAGTATTCCTTTTGTCTTCTAATTTTGGAAAGGACCTCTAGGGGGGTATTATATTAGAGGGGTTCTCGTAAGAGGGGGTCTTATATTACAGAAATGACTAGTGTTGATACAAAAAATGGTAAAAATTGAAACATTTTCCAATCGTTTCTACATAACTTATATATAACTGTCGTCCTAAATTACTTCATAGTTAATTATATCAAATAAGATAATAAGCTTCATTTAATTACTTACTTTTTAAATGCTTTAAAAAATTTCTATGGGGGTTTTACGTTACAGGGGATCTTTTAATAGGGAATCTTATATTTGAAGGTGTATATATTGTAATAAGGTGTCTTAAATTAGAGGAAATACGACACGGAGGTCATAGACTTGCCCCAAGTCTATTTCGTGACAAGTAACAATTTTTTATTTCGTACTCAATATATGGAGGGAATGCCATATCGAGGGAATGCTATGAAAGTATTTCTCGATATGGCATTCCCTCCATATATTGAGTACAAAATAAAAATGTGTGATTTGGCACGAAATAGACTCCAAGTCTACTGAGGTCGTGATTGATTTGAAAAAAAATTGGAAGTAACATTAGAAATGCTAACGTAAGCTCGAATATGTTTTGCTCATTTTTTTCTGTTAATTTTGGCGCGATATATTATTTTAGAAAAATCCCACTAAAATCTCACCAAAACTCTAAAAAGATTTTTTAAAACATCCATCTATTTCTTGGAGTTTAAAACATCAAGAACAGAAAATCTTTGTCTGACCAAAAAAAACAGGGCGAAAAAATATAGTTGCATTGAACGATTTACAAATCAAGCTTACTGAACACATAATTGACAAAGCTAAATACCAAACTCTCAAAAAATATAAAAAATATTATCGAAAGTGAATTTTGCATTTCAGTTAACGGATTAATTTGTTTGTATTTAGCAAACAACCAATCATTTCGCATTTACGGAAAATCCTGTGATTTGATTGATCTGATCACAGCTTGTAAACAAACCCATAACTAAATTAGGCTGAGCTAAATCAAATATAAAAATTATCCTTTGCTTAAGATATTTAGAATAAAAAAACGGCGGCCAAGAGCGGCAGACGTTGAGTTTTTTCGACTCGAGAAAGGCACGATCGAAAAACGAAGAGGTCGATAGCCGCGAGGAGCAGAGGCAGGAAGGGAAAAAGAGAACCGGAGCTCGAGGGGGAGCGAGGGCTTGGGCAAAAAGGGACCAGTAGCGCATGAGCGATCCCATTGTTTCGCAGGAGAGATTCCCTGCTCCCGTAGATAAGCGTTTTATATATAGTAGATAGTTTATAAACAAACACAAAATAAATGAATAAATAAAAAAATAAAAAACACAAGAATGTAAACATACTTGATCTCCAGCCTCGTTTGGAACGAAGAAATTGGAAACAACAATCGAAACACTAGTTGTCATAGCAACATCATACCACGGTGATTGTCCTTTCTTAGTTGATCCTGATACTGATGTCTTTCTGGCCTAGCAAACAAAAACAAATACACAAGTCTAGCCTTTTAACATTTAGAGTATTTAATAGTAAACTTCGAGCTTGCGAACTTCATTTGCGTATGTCGAACTTTGTGAATTTATGACAGTCAAAAAATACTACTCTCGCGAATCTGGGCAATCCGGGATTTTATTTGAGAAAAAAGTGTTGGAAATTTTCAGATCGTCGAGGAGAAAGTCTTCCAAACATGTACTATATTTTAACTTTGGATGACGTAGCAAATCTGGAAGTCGTGTTCGACGGGGACGGCCTGGTCGTGGCTGAGCTTGGAAGGTCATACACGTATACGCGAGCATTTTTGACCATTTGAACACTACTAAAATTCAGTAGGAATAGCAAGCACTTTGAATTCACCATTTGCAAGCCTTTTATTGGAAAGAGCAGAACAAGTTCGACATACGCAATGCATGCTGGTCAATATACGCCCTTCAAATAGATGATATTTAGCACAACATTTGTTGTTCGTGCTCTTTCCAAGCTCCAAGGTCTCTCGATGCTCATTCCCAGGCCCCTTAATGATTTACTGCAGGTAGGCTTCATGTTTTTACGGAGATGAGCTGCATGATTTTATGGGGACAGGCAAAATGTTTTTATCAAGCATCGTAAAGCTTTCAAGGAGCCAGGCTCCATACCTTTTTGGGCTTCATTTCGTGCCACAAAAAATTTCATTTCGTGCCACAAAAACTTCTCCAAAAACTAAGAATAAACTCTAATGCAAGGAAAGCACATCACATTAACACAAAAGTCAAACATTTTCAATAAAAAAAAGATTAGCTGAATTTTGGCGGAAGATATATCTTTTATTTTTTTTATATCTTATTTCATTTTTTGATTTTTCTATTCTGACTCTGGCTCTGGCACACAGCTTGAGATAACGATAGAGGCTGGCTCTGCCAACCAAACATACAAAGAAACAAGATAAATGGTCGCAATAGTAAATAATTCAATAAAAACCTTTGGTTTATTATGTGATTCTTGGTTCTGTACAGGCATGATTGGAATCTTGGAATTTCCGTTGACGTTACTTGTCAAGAGTTTCGCTGATGGTCCAGAAATTCCCGACGTTGCCAAAGCAGCAAGAGTTGACAAAGCGTTGCTCTGGACATTCGATATGGCACTTGTCAAGGTGTTGTTGCTTTGATTAACGAGAGATACGCTTGATGCTGTCACTGTGGCCAATGTGCTGTTTGTGCTGGTCTGAGCACTCTGTTGATTTAAGCAACACGAAAATAATTGCAAATACTGAAAACATTGAAATCTTTTTTTTTACTTGATAATCAAAAAACACAACCTACGTGTGGCCGTAAAAATATTAATGAGGCATTCAACTAAATTAGTACATTTAGGAACATTTACAAGTGTATAGCGAGCTAATGAGGTGAATATATATAAAATAGAAAATATCTTACCATTATTACCTTCTATAAAAACATTTAGAGAACATTGATAAAAAATTCCTGTCTTCATTAAAAATAGGAAGATTCTGTTTTGATTGTTGGCGGGTACAGTATTTCAATAAATATTGGGTAAAAGTTTGTAATTGTATGGAGAAATTGTTCTGTTTCTCTCTAACATGTTTTGCATGAAAGTAATAAAGGGATTTCATCTTATTTCAGTGCCCGAACGCAAATTTCCGTAAACATCGAGAAAAACGGTACTAACCTGCACAACTGGTCCAGCTGGAGCAACGCTTGCAGAGGGTACAATGGCTGGTAACCCAGAAGTAGACGGCTCTTCTTTCTTGACAGTAGTCATCGCTTCATCATTATCTTGACATGGCTTCATTTCAACATCAGAGCCAACAGCATTGGCAGGTTCATCTTTCATTTTTTGCTCGGTAATTTCTTTCGTCTCCTTATCTACGTCCATACTCTCCTCGCTTTTCACGACTTTCTCAGCCTTTTCTTCCTCAGGTTCAATTTTAATATCCAATAGTGTCTTGTCTTTCATTTCAACATCTTCCGTTGCTTTCTCTTCGCTCTCCTCTTTTACCTCTGCTTGCTTCGTCTCGGGAATGGGTGAGCTGGCCGCAGTTGTAGTTGAAACGACGTCTGTTGAAGAGCTAGTTTGACACACAGATGACGTCTCCGGAACATTATCTTTGCTGCATGGTTGTGGCGGGTCTTCTGAAACCTCGTTTTCCTTACTCTGGACGTTATTGACAACGGGAACCGATTTTTTTTGCGGTGTTGTTGCAGCTGTTGTCGTTGTTGTTGTTGTTGAATCAACTGGATTCAAAGACGGAAGCGGTTCTACCTGTTCCTTTGAAGGCGTCTTATCACTATCAGCATCATTAGGTTTTTCAGGTGCAGTAGTACTTGATGTAATAGCAGATGTAGTCGATGCACTTGTTAATGTTGCAGGAACAGATTCTGTCGTTGTTGCGAGGGGTTGCGAGGCAGCAGGTTGAGACTGCGTGATACCTGATTCCTGCTTTGACGTAACAGACGTTGTCGTCGACGTGACAGGATTAGGTGCTGGTTTAGATTGCGGTAACGTCTTAGGAGGTTGTGACGCTGCTGTAGTTGTAGCAACTGGAACAGAAACTGGAGAAGTGGTAGCAGGTCCAGGTGGAGTCGTTAGCACTTGTGGTTTGCCTTGCATAAGCTGTTTATTGGCCAGTTGAGCAGCTGCGATTTGTATCACAGGTTTACCCGCTGAACTTTTTGTAACCCCCGCAAGAACCTGGGGGCTGGAGGGTGCGGCAGGCGGCTTAGTAGTGGCAAGCCCAGCAGTTGTGCTCCCTTGTGTGGTTGGTGAAGCATTTCTTATTTGTGCCGCACCTTTCAAAGCAGTCGTTTGACCTCGTAATAGTGCAGCCATTTGTTGCGGTGTAACAGTGACAGTCGCCCCACCAGCAGCAGCTTGACCCCCAGGGCTAATCGCTCTTATAAATGTCACTGTCTGAGGTGGTCCACCACCTGTTCCGGGAATCTGCGCACGAACCAGTGCATACTGAGTAGGAGTTGTCCCTTGAGTGGCAGCAGGCAGAGTCTTCCCTGCAGTAGCGACAGGGTTCACTTTCAAAGGAACTTGGCCTGGAACTGATGGTCGTTGTATTGATATGACTGGCGGCGTTAAGGTTGGCCGCTGTCCAGCTATAGCTGCAGTAGGGACAGGTGGGCGAATGAGAGTGGCTTGAGTACCTCTCAACTGACCAGGCAATTGGACAGTCTTTAGCTGGGTACCAGCAGATACCTGGATTAGCCTATTACCAGCAATATTTTGCCCAATACTCGACAACGCGTTTTGCTGTAATTGAAGGGTTTTATTGGGGATTACAGAAGCAACAGTCTTTTGAGTTGAAGCGGGTAGTGGTGACTTTGAGCCCGTCAGTCCAACGACAGGTGTGAGCGGTTTTGCTGGAATGGCAGGCGTTGGACTTTGGCCGGCAATTGGCGTTCCTGAAATGCTGGTTGCCTTTTTGTTTGATACAGTCGGGATCATTTTCATTCCTGTTGTTGTTGTTGGCATTGTTCCTTTTGCTGCTGCATTTGGCAAAGCCGCGTTGGCACTAGCAGATGCGACGTCGTATTTCTGTATTTGAATAATGTATGCATCAGCTGGAATCAAATAAAGTAATAATCTTATTTCTATATCCTCATAAAAATAACAACAAATACAAGATTATAATCAAAGATACCACGGGGAGCATATAAACACATAGCCACGGGGTTGCTAAGGCTTTATTAAGCCTTGCTAAGGCTAATCTGACTGCAGTAAAAGCCTTGATAAGGCTAATCTAACTGCAGTAAAAGCCTTGCTGAGGCTAATCTGACTGCAGTAAAAGCCTTATCAAGGCAAATCTAACTGCAGTAAAAGCCTTGCTAAGGCTAATCTGACCGCAGTAAAAGCCTTGCTAAGGCTAATCTAACTGCAGTAAAAGCCTTGGTAAGGCTAATCTAACTGCAGTAAAAGCCTTATCAAGGCTAATCTGACCGCAGTAAAAGCCTTATCAAGGCTAATCTGACCGCAGTAAAAGCCTTGCTAAGGCTAATCTAAAAAACATTTCTGCTATACAGAGAAGGATATTTATAACTGCAAGGTTTCCCCAACAAACTTTAAACCAACTCATAAGCAAATAAAAAAAACTTCTGCTGCACAGAGAAGGATAATTATACCTGTTGGAAGGTTTCCCCAAGGAACTTTAAACCAACTCATAAGCAACAAAAAAAAACTTCTGCCGCACAGAGAAGGATAATTATAACTGTTGGAAGGTTCTCTCAACAAACTTTAAACCAACTCATTAAACAAAAAAAAAACTTCTGCTGCACAGAGAAGGATAGTTATACTTGTTGGAAGGTTTTCTCAACAAATTTTAAACCAACTCATCATTAAATAAAAAAAAAACTTCTCCTGCACAGAGAAGGATAATTATACCTGTTGGAAGGTTTCCCCAACAAACTTCAAGTGTGCTCGTGGTAGCCCTGACAAGCTGTACTCTTGCAGGTGCAGGCGGCTTGTCTGTAATACAAAGAAAATCAGATACACATTGGCTTCGTTGATCCTGCAATAGGATTATCCTGCAATAGGATTATGCTCTTAAATCTTAAATCGCATTTACTTTTTTAATTTACGAGAAACGATGACACATAAAAATATTTTGCATTGTGAATCTTGTGTGGCTATGTTCTTGTCCCGTCATTAAGGTAAATATTCTTCCATTTCAGTAGCTGAAAACCCAGGGGTAAATAATCTTCACAATAATTCAGTATTTTTCCTCAGCAAGGAGTTAGGTTTCATTTTTCTTCCCAGTTCCATTTAACACTTTCTAACGAAAATTCACAAGAAATTTATTTCTTTTTCCCCAGTGAAATATTTCAGTATTGTGAAAAATATTTATCCCTGGAAAAACCCTGAAAATTGTTCTTCACTGGTGTTGAGAAATGTCCAAACGAGTGCCATTAAATGCCAAAGCAACTAATATAAACTGGAGAGGTCACTCCAATTTAACTCCTTATTTTCAAATACTATTAAAAATGAAATTTCAATGGGAAAAATTTGCATGTTCCGAGAAACATTTTTAAAAAAATTTACCCTGCTCACTATCGTAAATGGCTAAATGTGAAGTTTGATTGGCCTAAGTAAAACCAGTTTCAAAATGTCTGACATTATAAAACTTTAAACTAGACCTTACGTAGGCTTATTACAAAGAGCGTAATGTCACCATTTATCTGAATTCCTGGACACCATACTTGTTTCAGGAAATATTGAGCGAATTATGTTAATGTATGCGACATCGACAAAATGAGATAATAGATACGAAAACACCATTCCAATGTGGCGCTTTATTTTTTTAGTCTCCTGGAAGTTAGTTAAAGGCAACCTCGTACCCAGGGCTATTTCATACAATACCCCTGGTACCTACCTGGCTATTATGCATTTTCATTGGCGTATGAGAAACAATAAGCATGAAACTCAACATTCAACCGAGTCTCTAGGGATTACAAAATTTGAATATAAAAAACGGACAGCCATAGTTGAATACGAAAAATGAATTCTTTTGATGAGGCATAAATTTACGAGCTCGCATAAATTTAGGCAAAAGTTGTAGGTAGGTACCAGGGATATTTCTTCTGAATGAAATAGCCCTTAGTACAAGGTCGAGTCAAAGGTTGACTAGAGATCTTGCTGTTTCGTTTGAGATATTCAAAACACAGAAAAACCAAGTAGGTAGCGAAGGAATTTCCGTTAGAAATATCCGATAATGAGGTTGGGATATGTTTAACTCCACCTTACCTGTTTCCAAGAACCACAAATCTTTACAGCAAACCTGCGTCATATAACAAGAAAAAAAACTATTGTGAGTGGAAATAAAAAAAATGGTCAAATGCAGAATATTTATACATAAAGCCTCGCATTAAGAAACTGGCTTCTCAGATTGAGCCCTATTGTCTTCATTGTTTTCCTATTGTTATTTTAAGAAAGGAGCCTAAAGGTTTCTTTTAAGTGGCTTCTTAACGGCGGGGTCCTTACAGTATATGTTAAAATCTTAATCCCATTTGATGAAGTTACTTTTGATTAAGGATATTGAAACCCCTCACTGCTGCCTTTTACTATGACAAACACAAAGAAATACGTATGAAGTATATAACATTTTCACATTGAACTGAAGCGATGATGAATATAAGGTCATTGGTTATGGCAAGGAATAGGGTGGAAGCTTTTTCAAATAAATTTAAAAAAATTCGGATCCCAAGTTTATTCTTTGTTTTAGGTTTCAGACCCCCATAAAGGCTTATAAAAAGAATTTGAGATCCCAACAACTGAGGAATTATTTTCAAAAACTTTTCTGTTGTTAAAATCCTTTGCATATCTGATCGAAATAATGTTTTGGTTCGCGATGCTAAAGGATGGTGCAGTGTTGGTAAGAAATATCATTCGACAGTTGAAAGATGAAACAACAGTTTCTTCTAAAGAAAAAACTTGAGAAGATTTTGGTGGCAGTTTTGAGAGCCCATCACATAATGACTTGCACATTTTCAGACCCCACCTTGTATCTGTAGATAAATTCCAGACCCCTCCATTTTTATTTCCGCCCTAATTAACCCTTTCACGCCCTGGTTTATTTCTGCTAAACAGGCAAATCGTATGCAATTTTTATTCTGCAGGGGGTAGCACATGCAAAACCAAGTTATATATTATGATAAACTTACGTAGAAATACTTAAAATGAATGTAAAATTCTACACACATTTACCTCCTGAAAATATGACGTTTTACATTGCTGGTCAATGGGCCGTACGGCCCTTCCATGGGTAAGAGGGTTAATGACCACTCTCTAAGCTGTTTCACTCTGATCACGTCTCCTTTTGCACGTACTTATGATATATATTTCTTCAAAACTTATAATAGACATATTTGAGTTAAAAAAAAAAACATCTTAAAGAGGCATCAACGCAAAAAAATGGACTATGTCAAAAACTTTCATTGTTCATTTTGGTGTGAGATTTAGATATA
>JAYJMH010026468.1:0-18140 GCA_036873815.1 Phacellophora camtschatica
CTGCACAAAATTGATCAAGCCTTCTCCGTGCTCCATCTGAAATAGCCAAAGATTTTATCTACGCATTGACCAAAGACCAAGGGCTCCTCCTTAAAACTTTTGAGATTAAGTAAGGGCACTTATTAAAAAGGGCATTTGTGTTAATTTTTTCATCATTTAAAAAGGCACTTTCTTGTAACAAATTTTTTCAAAAATGTAACAATGCGATTTTTTATTAATCTTCAAGAAAAAGGGCCCTTTAATCTACTTTTTAGGAAATAAAAGGGGCGCTTTAAAAAAAATTCGTGATTATAGAAGGGTTACATTATGATTACACATTTCAATTTCATCGGAGTAAAAAAAGGACATTTTTGCAAAAAAGTTCCTACGTCTCTGCACTCAACTGTTTATTCCATTATTAAACGCAATGCATCATGGTAAAAATACCCCTGCCGCCATTTCCATCATAAATTTGCTAAATGTCGTTCTATTGTGTTGCAGCAGTAGTCTCGTTTTCAACATTGATGAAATTCTCATAAGTACTAAAAAACTTCTAAACTTCTAAGTACTAAAAATGCTAAAAATGTCTTTTGGATCCTTTGGTAGATAAAAAGGCAAGAACAAGCATTCCCAGAGGAAATATAGGAATAGCCTCGAAACCAGGTTCTATTTCCAAAAACGTCTATCAAAACATGGCTTGTCATTTATATTTAGGCTAAATTTAAGGGGGTTTCATATATAGCAGGCTAAGAAGGCGGGGGAAAATTCAAAGGGGGGCTTAAAAACTTATGTCTAAAGGTGGGGGTTTATTCGAGGCGGCAAATTCGAGAACTTACGGTACATTACTATCAAAAGCCTCAGTATGCCTGTGGCCAAGATTTTGTCACGCATATTAAGTTATCCCAGGTGACCAGAAAAATGTTCACAGTTTTACAACATCAAAACATTTTGTTGCTAATCTCGCTTACTTTCATGCAGTGATGTGGAAGAAAGGTATCATCTGTCGCCATGTTGAATATTATAGTAAATAGTAGCTCAACCTTGGTTTTTGATGCGTGTTATCATGCAGTTAATAAAATATATCTTTTGTTTATTCCTATCATTGTATGTTGTTACAAATTTCAGAATTATTATGCAAAATAATAGTATGCTGCTATAAATTACAGCAAACATGCCTTTTGGCAGGTATGACTCAATTAGTATAGTTCTAAAGTAGGTTGGTCAAGATTTTATTGAGTCATCAGTTTTTCCTGTGACCATAAAGAATGATATAAAAAATTAAATTGCGCTTTCCCATATTTGATGAAAAATAAACATTGAAAATTGGTAACAAATTTAATTTTGGTGATTTTCAAACATGTGAAGATTTTTTTATGTATATACCGGGCGTCCCAAAATGGCTACACGTTTCCAAAGCTGCTATGGAGGAGCCTAAGTTTTGATTACTTTGACTCTACTTGAGTGTTATAGAAGAGGTTTCAAATTAAAATTTGATACCTTCTTTGGCAAAATTGACTCAATAATCACTGAGTTACGCCAAATAAAAGTGCAACTTTTTATTTCTGCAAAACCACAGGTTTTGATTAGGATTTTATACATCAACATCATGTGACCAGATTAATTTCTACATGTATTTTGTTAAATTTCAGTTGAATTTATCTAAGGTCAACATCAGTATGTGTTAAAATCTGAATCAACCATCGTAAAGGAAATGACATTTACTCAACAATCAAAATATTCAACATAACTGCTTTGGAGTCATATCGTAAGTTTTCATAAGATATTCTCCTTGACCAAGTCAGTTAATGAGCTTTTCTATCGTTTGCATAGTGTCATTACCTTCAACCAGCAAATAAATTTCAAATTATCGTTTTGATTTGCCATTCATACATCAATAATGTTCAAATGTTAATTTCAAAGCTTCTTTGTCATGAAAAAACCAATTTTCAGCAATGGAATGGAGAGGCCAACCTATGGTTTTGAAGAAACTCTAAACTTTGGTTATTAGTAGCCACAACTTAGCGGTTGTTCAGTTGCTTCTGCAAACCAAGGTATCAAACTTTAAGTTGAAGTCTAATTTATTGAATGCAATCAGAAACAACAAAAATATTAAAGGTAAAGTTCCTCCACAATAGCTTTGCAAATGTGCAGCTTTTTCTGGGACACCTGGTGTATTTACACGTATAAACGAATCATTTGCGCGTACCTCTATACAAATTGCTTCATTTTTCTTAATCCCCGTCAGTGTACAATTCTGAGAATACTGTCAAACAAATGAGAATAGATAATGTGACAATGCAAAAATATAGAATATTCCATGCAAAAAGAAATTGGCTTGCCAATTCGCAGAGTTCGCAAAAAACCAAGTTGTGACGAAAAATTCAACCTTACAGTTGAATTTTGCTTCACTATTAACTACCATCAAAATATGGCGTTCAAAAATACGGCTTTTCGGATCGGGAACGGAGCAATTGGTTCTTGATCGATCCGTAAAAGCCATAATTTTCCAAGCATTGTTGAGCCGGCTTTGTTACACGAGTCCTTAAAGTCGTCACTTTGGTCAATAAATCAATAAGAGAAGCTCTTCTTTGGTTGGGCCTAGACCACAAAAAGCTTGCAAAACAACAATTTTATGTCACTGCGTTCGGTCAAGCTACATTAACATCAAATTTACAACATTGCCCTCGTTACTGTTTAAGTTTGGATAATCAATTTGGTCATTTTTTTTTCGAGAAATTTAAGTAAAGTTTTAACACAAGTCCCTGCTACCTTCCACTCTCCCTACTACATTTCACTCTCCCTGCTACCTTCCACTCTCCCTACAACATTCCGCTCTCCCTGCTACCTTTCAGACCCTTTCACCTTGAGAGGATCATATGTTCCATTGCAAAATAATGTAAATTTTTATGCTTTTAAAAGATAAATGTAGGAAAAACTTTATATAAATTTCAGAAATCCGGAAGTATAAGGGTTACTCGTTTGTCAGCAAAAACGCATTTTTTTACCTTGTCTAATTCCAAAGGCTTTTCATTTTTGGTTTCTGAGCATCGAACTTTGTCAGAACAACATTCTGGTTTTGTTTTCTTGATGAGATATCCCTTGAAGCCAGTAACATTGGAACAGCGCCATGATACATGTATATCTTCTTTTAAGCACTTCCATTTGACGAATTTCAGCTTTCGCACTAAAAATGTACACAAATGTAACGTACATACAATCTTTGTAAAAGCACACGCTATTTTTAATAAACTTTAATTTTAATTTTTAATAAACAGTATGAATTTTAGCACAAAACACATACCAATAAGAAGCAAGCATAATTAATGTTTAAAATTAAAAATTAATATTGTTTTTAGCGGCCCCAGCTAGTTATTCATCAGCTGTTCTTGGTTTGCATAGAATGAGGTTATGTTAGCATTAATGATGTATTCTATGAAGAAGAAATCGAAATTTAAAATAAATTTTGAACACTTGATCAATCCATTCTTAGTTTCTTTACGTTTTGAAATCAGCAAATCACGCAGCCTACAGTGTGACCCAAAAAAACTGTCCCTCTTTGTAGGGCTATGGTTTGAATTGAAATCCGCGAGATTAAAAATCTCAAATTGTATACAAAACGATGTCCGTACGGCAAACTTGTATATGTATGTATGTATGTATGTATAATTACGCCACTAAATTTAAGTTCACAATCAAAAATCTAAATTAAAAGATAAAATGTAATACAATGCTCTAAATGTTAAATATTATATATGATAAAATGTTAAAATCAAGTCAAAATTAAAATAGAAAATACATAATAAGTTTAAAATCATGAACCACTAAACTAGAGTGGCAGGAGTAGCATTAAAAGATCGAAAGACCTTATTTCCATAATGGCCCCCTTAGAAGTTTGTGGTTGAAAACAAAAATTAATTAATTAAAAGATAAAAAGTGAACAAAATTGTCAATAATTTCTAATAACTTATAGTTTGAGATACCATTCTGCCGTCTGAAATCCCGTTTACATGGGTAAAACTGGAAAACAAAATTCCATGGGCCTTATTCCGTGAGCTTTCAAGTAAATTAAATAGCCATAATTAATTTCCAGTACACATTTTGACATTAAAACAACTCCCTTGCTTCTATATCGACTTGGGGAGTTCGATTAGTGAATGTTTGCAAATTTTAAATCCCTTAAGCGCCATTAAAGCAAGCACGTTGTTTTAATGTCAAAACGTGGACTGAAAATGAATGTTTTTTCAATTTAACGAATTAAGGCAATTTTAATATCAAGTTTTAGACAGGTAGCTAAATGAATATGGCTCATGGTAAATGCATATATGCAGAACTGTCAGTTTGCCTTTCGGACGTCGTTTTATGCAAAATTTGAGATTTGTAGTCTCGTGGATTTTAAACTACAGCCAAACGTGGATAGTTTTTCTTGGGTCACCGGGGCAACCGGTGGTTTTTATTACATGCTCATAAATGCTGCCAATTAATTGGCTATTTTCTAAATGTAAATAAACTGACTGGTGAATAAAATACAAAATTATCCAAGAAAAAAATTCACAAGCTTCAAGATGAACTGGTTTGAACTTATGCTGAAGGGCAGCCCTCCTTAAATTATGATAAATGAAAATAAGAAATAAAAATGAAAAAACATGGGTATTAAGAAACGTAAGCTGTTGTTCTTCCTTGTGTCCCTGTACCCGTAAAAGCTATTATTTCCTTCCTTCTATCCCTGTACGTAAGTTGTTGTTCTTCTCTGTGACACAGGGTGGGAATGAACGCAACTCACGCTCCTCAATGTGTATGGTTTGAAGCGTGAAATTTGTCTCTTCCATATGCATTACACAATGCAATCTTCCCTCCAGCCCTCCTAGGGATGAGGAAAAGGGAATATTCTATATTTCTAATGGGGATAAAGAGAACATGGAAAATGTTTCAAGTTTTGGGGAACTTTCCGGATATAATTTTTGAGAACTTTTGAAAAGCCAAAGGGAACTCTGTGTATATTTATCACGGAACTAGGGGACGCAGGGAGGGCCATAATTTGTTGGGAATACCTGCGAGCTCTCACTATTGTATAAGCCCTTTATCTTCAGAAGGGTTCTTTGACTATTGGGAAAAACTAATGTAATAGAGAATGGACGTTAACAACTCTTCGCGTAAAAACCTCTGCTTCACAACGATGTTTTTACCTTCATCCAGAACACCAGATTTCGTGATCGTAACATTGATGAGCTGTTATTGGTTGATTGGATTGGTTTTCAACAGTGATCAAGCTTTATGTTGGTTGTTCATGTTGGTTGTTAACGTCAATGTTGGCTTTCCTTTAGTATAGCTCAGCGATAACTGAACTGCTTTTTGAGCACTTATATGTTTGCTTGGTTTTATGTATTTACATTTGACTGTGTTTCGTTTTCAGGTTGTCTAGCTAGCTCAACAGACAGGTGCCGTGTTTGTTTGAGGTTGTCTAGCTAGCTCAACAGACAGGTGCCGTGTTTGTTTGAGGTTGTCTAGCTAGCTCAACAGACGGGTGCCGTGTCGTATTTTTTGACAGGTGCCGTGTCTATTGGTTAGTTGTTGCAACTTCAAATAGTTTTTTTGATTTGATAACACGGGTTTAACCAGAAACGTCGTGAAAAATTCTATACTATGCTCAAAGCACACTTTGTATTACTCTATCTGTTTGTTTTTATTGGATTTATTGTACAACACGCACACAAAGATTCTATTAAAATCTTTTTAGCAGCCTTTAATTTGTTATTGCCATTTGAAAAAAAATATTGTTGTTCTGAATTTGTTGTATTGCGCATGTTCTATTATATCAGTTTTTGAAAACAAACGGTTTTCAAGATTTCCCCCTGCAAACAATTCATTCACGTACCCCCAACAACAATGATATATTACAAAATATGTAAATAAATGTCCTAATTTAATCAGTTTTAAATTCGATTGTTTTCAATGTCGTACTCATACTCTTCCCTATTATCATTATCCCCGCATTTTTCTCACTCGCCCAGTATGTGTTAAAAAAACTGGGTGATAATCGAGAATAAGAAATGATGAAATAGCATAAATGATCAAATCTGCATTTCTGTCATAATCTTTCATACTTACAGCAATGAAAATGATAAGGAATTCCATTTTTAATAAATGCATCGCAGATTTCTAAGAAGAAAGTAAATTTTTCAGTCAAAATAAACAACTATGCTCCACGTATAGGAAAATGACAATAATTTACCGAGTGGTCCAAAATCACGTTCGAAAATATGCTGCGGAGAAGCATTAGTTTTGACAATTTTGCTTTTGCTTGAATTTGATATAAGAGGCTTCAATTTATAGTTTGAAACCTTGTTTGCTAAAATTTACATAATAGTCACTAAGTAACACTCAATGAAACCAAAAATAAAGGATTTATGCTGCTGCAATCGGATGAAAATGCTACATTGAGAATTTATTTTATGGCTTTGAGAAAGTCGTCAATGTTGGCTTTCCTTTAGTATAGCTCAGCGATTTCTCAGTAGATTTTGGCAAACGACGTATCAAACATTAGTTCCTCCAAAGCAGCTTTGCAAACAGGGACATTTTTTAGGCCACCCGGTGTAACAAAGCGATTGAAGAATACTGCTGTTTATTTCAAAAACAAGGTCATTGAAATTTTCTCTGTTGTTATCTAATAACAATAGCCTTAAGATTAACTGATTAATTGGTTGAATGATCAGATAGTAACGAATAAATCAACATCATCGATTTGATCGCGTGATATAATCGTGCGATATGATTGGCACCACAACTTCTTGGTCAGCGTATGTTAGATATAACAGATATCAGTTATACATTTCGTCTTTAAAACGATATTCTGAAATGTGTATTTTAAGAACATTATCTCGACTAGAGAGAGGTAGGGAGCTATTCGATGTTGAGGGGGCACGACTCTCGAGAGGGCACTTTTGCCTATTGTTCAGAAGGTTATTGTTCAGAAGGAAATGGGACACTTTGTCCCCTAAAAATACCCTGTCAGTCCATCTTCACGTTACTATAATGTGATGAGGCGTCATTAATTTTACAAAATATCAAGAACCATAGAAGCACCAAGACGTATGTCATGGACCATAATCTAATGGGCTTGGGTCCGGGACGTAAACATAGGCATGGCAACAAAATATGGTCAAGAAAAACAGAGGATACAGAAATTACAATACTGGTTAAGCCCGTCAATCATATCCATATTCAATGCGTAAAATGAAGTTAAATCATGATGTTCAAAAGCATGATCTTCTCAACAGTTGAAATTTCAAACAACCAAGAATACGATATCTTCCAAATAATGAACTTCCAAAAATTATTGTATAAAACGATGAAAGGTGTTGATACCAAGCAGATTTGTAGACCAATCTGCTGAATTCCTCGTAATATTATACTGTTTGTATGCTCAGTTTAGGATGGTTCTTAGTTCACCTACTTAGAAAGCTCCTCATTTAATAATGTCTGCCTGTAATCCACCTTTCCTTACTAAGGAAATTGTTATGAAAATATATGAAACTTTTTAGATGTTGCGTTTTTGATTGCAGAAATAGATTATGCACACAATGTTTATCTAAGAACTTAATATTGCCATCTTTCATTTCAACAATTTAGCTTTTTCGAAAAAACGGTCTTCCAGAACGGCTGTGAAATGGTACAAAATGGCTGATCAAAGAAAAGTTTGAAAGAGAAGGAGAAATCAATAATTTTTTGTTTGAACTCAATTTTATCCGTGTTAAAGTTGACTTTATTTATTTGAAGTAAGATCATTCATTTCCAAATGCACCTCCACCAATGTTAATACGTTTCTGGTAGCGTATAGCCATTTCATCAATCCATTGCATTTCAAAATAAATCCAAACACGCTGATTATTTCTTAGGTCAGGCATTGTAAAAGAGGTTAAAACCGTTAAAACTAAAAATCCCCCAACATTTATTTCAGATTTCTTAAATTGGATTACTTTCATGCATTTTAACAATTGTCACAATAATATTCAAAGCTCAGAAAGAAAACTTCTTTAGGACTTCGAGATTTGAATGGCTTTGAGGGCCACTTCACGGTCGCTCTGGAAAATTATTTTTCGAAAAATATAGTTTTTCGAATGATAGCTTCGCAATATTAACAAAAAAATGATTGAAAAATAAATATTAAGATTCATTAGATATGCGAAGAAGTTTTAAAACAGAGATCAACCAAGTATTTGGACTTTGTGATTTTTCAAACGTGGAAAATTCTTCTTAGTAGTGTCACCCGGTATTAGTCACCCGGTATTAGTCACCCGGTATTAGTCACCCGGTATTAGTAACCCGGTATTAGTCACCCGGTATTAGTCACCCGGTATTAGTCACCCGGTATTAGTGTTGAATTAATTTTGTATGTTGAAAAATTTAAGATAGTCTATATGAACTGAGCATATTACATATTAAGCCGTCGTGCAAAATAAAACAAGAAGCAAAAGACTCTCACCTCTGGGGTTCATTGTACAACTGACAACATCAAACGTTGATTGCGATAAACATTCGATATACACAGAATATTTTGCAGGCTTTTGTAAGATTTTGTATTTATATGATCGAATATTCTGAAAAAAATTAAAAAGCTTTATCATTATATATAGATGCCTTTGCAAGAAAGTGCATTTCCACTTATGTAGTTTATTTACCAAATGTCACAATGAAAAAGTAGACTGATAACACAATTCCTGTCACTCTCCCGAGATCTTTGATGTCACTAACAGAAGCCTCGTTGATTAGCCTCAACCCATTGAAGTAGGCATTTGCAGTAAGCTTCATTGAAGCTGGCCATCATTTGGCTAGCAAATGATAGTTTTGAATCTAAAATTGTTCAAGATATTGGCTCCTGTATCACCATTAACATAAATTGGTTGATGATTCACCGCTATTTTTTTCATGGAAACAGTCACCTCCACAGCCTGTTTTGTAGGATCAAAGTTAAATGACATTTCGTAACGATGTAGTTTGTAGACGAGTCCTTCGTGCCACACCCTATCGAATGCCTTTGATATATCAAGGAATACGGCACGAAGCATCAAGAGGAGGGTTGCAGTCAAAGGCTGAAAATATAGAACTTCGGATGAAGAGTAATTCACTTTAATTGATTTATATAATGATAATAATAATAATAAATGTTGGTTAAGGGGCTGGAAGGCAGAGGCCTATAAAACCCTGATTGTCTATGACTACTAATCTAGTTTAGTTTGAATTCGAATTTTGAATCCCCATGTAGGCGGTCAATGAGGTTTTCGAACGTTATCACATCCTTTGCTTCGACGATGTTAGCTGGCAAGCAGTTCCACTCATTTATGATTCGCTGAGAATAAAAGTTTTTCTCACATCTAATCTGCATTTATTAAACACTATTTTGTATTTACGTTGATCTTTGAGGGGTCAGTGTCAAGAACTTTGAGGGGTCAGTGTCAACGAGGCCATGGAATATTTTGTAAGCTGTGATCATGTCACCGCGCTTTCTCCTATACTGAAGAGTTGGTAATTTTAAAGCTTGTAATCTTTCATTATATGATAATTGGCTGATGCCGTGAACAAACTTTGTTGCTCTTCTTTGAACGGCTTCTAGTTGTTTTACGTGTTTAATTATATACGGGTTCCATACGGAGACAGATGTTTCTAGCAAAGGTTTGACGAGACTCTTGTAAAGACCAATTAATGCGTTTCTGTCTATGTACGTTTCTATCTAAGTTTTTACTGTTCTTTTTATGGATAGGAACGACGTTGGCCTTTTCCCAATTGTCTGGAAAGACACCTTGTTCCAAACGCATTTTTTATATCATTTTCAAAGGGATGAGTAGCGAATCATCACATAACTTGATCATTCGCATTGAAAAATTGTCTCAACCGTGAGCCTTGTTTAGGTTTAGAGAACGGATAATACCTAATATTCCCTCATATGAAATATTGAAGTCGTTAATTAGCGGAGCCCGCTCGGGGAAGAACAAAACATCACTAACTTTTCCATGTGCACCTGGGGACGGAAGCCCCTTCCTTCAACGCGGAGAAGGACGAAAATTGTTTCTTTATCTTGCGGGAACATTGAGGAGTAGGGCTATTTTCTAAATTTAATATAAAATTAGAATTTAAAATTTGGTTATTGTTTGTGAAAGTATAAAATTGCATCCGAACAAAACGGGGTGAGTGTTTTTACGCCATTTTCCCCACAGCTAGAGCAAGGAGGCGAGAAGAACCAAAACAATTATCAAAATATCAACAAAAATGGAGGTCTCTGATTGGTCAGATGGAAAATCGTAACAAACCGCCTGATTGGTCAATACAAAAGTTGTCCTTGCTGGCACGAAGTGGATGAATGATATGTAGATAAGACAAACAGTACCTTGTCCAAGCGACTTGACAATAACGCTACATTTTCAACATCAAACGTGACTTGAAATCCATTCAATGAAGACAAAACTAAAAACAAGAATCACAAGTATTATTTTATGTATAACTGTCCAGACTGAGGGACTTGTCCCCCAACCCCACTTTTCCAGAGTATTTGTGGTTTGTTGGTGTTTGGATGAGCATTCTTTCATCAAAAAGTCTGATGTTAATGGGACGTTTCTTGTTAAAAAGGTGTGGTTTTTAGAAAATTTCGAAGAGCTATGTTCCAATTTGTATCTGCTTTTGAGCTGTATCTGGCACATGGCACACAATATCGAATTGTTTGAATACTCAGTGCTATCATAAGCTGCAGCAAATCAGGGTAGGAGCGCATTGCTTCCAGAACAATTGAGAGAACAAATGTTTTATTTGGAAGGCCAGGGGTTAGGACAAAAAGTTATAACATAAAGGTTGAACAAAATTTATAAAAATATTCTATGAAAAATAAAAAACATATATATATTTATATATATATATGTTTTAAATACACACCTCCATCTTTCACCTCCCATTTTACCAACATTAAGAGAAAGTTTCCAGATTTGACAACAAACAAATTTATGCTTTTTACGCATGATTCTAAATGAAAATTGAAAGTTTTTAGTATAATTTAATTTGTGAATTTGTACGAACAAGCTTAAAATGTCTCTGAAATAAATTTTGTATTTAACTTATTGAAATTGTTTATTTCTACCAGCTCTCTGCCAACAGAAAACAAATCTACATTGATTGATAAAAGCGTTACTAACAAAATTTTACAAAGTACTAAATTAAAAGATAAAACAAAAACAAATTTTGTTGATATATTTACAAGTGAAAAACTTCATTTGCATTTTTACAGACACTGCATTTACAATTCTGGCCCTCAAATTTTTAATTCGTATTTTGAAAATATTCAGATTATCTGTTGTCTTGATTTTGTTTGGTAATCTGTTCCAAATTTGAGGCCCTTAGGATCTTAAACTATAGTGCCAAATGGTACTTGGTTATGCCGATAATGCTGCAAATCAAATGGATTTCAAGACAAGTTGTCAATAGAATATCACATAGTTTCAATAGTTTCTCCTAAGAATAAGCTACTTCTTGGAAATAACAAATAAAAAAATTAATAAAAAACACTGTTCTCTTATTGGGCAGAGTTGGTGGGGGTGGCAGAAACTTTCCATTTAGAAGCATCTCCCCACCATCATATCAAGCCAAGCTACCCCTGCCCTGTTGTCAATTTTCCTTAAATTGCAAACATTATGAAAAAGCAACTTGCAAAACATCATCAAGTGGTTTTTATAATACAGTTCCTGGCTAAAAAAAAATAAAAAATAAACAAAAACCCATATTTATATTTTTGCTTTAAAATGCTCAAAAAACTTCACACAAACCATTTGAATTCAGGCAGGTTGTCTCAGTGTTTTCACAAAGAATAAAAACCTGGAAATAACAAAAATTGAATTAATTGTCAATTAAAACATGAAAATTGGAAAATTAAATGGCCTTCCCAGAGGGTACTTCCCCTAATTTGCAGTGCCAAGATTTTTTGCTGACCCTCAAATATTGAGACCATGTTTTGTGGTGATCCCTGTAGGCTGTGAAAATCTGAATACTCATCTAACCAAGATGGTATTGATGGTTTCCCATGTTGTCAAGTATGGAAAATCAGATTCCAAGATGGGACCTTAAATCTTTGTTCAGTATCACATGAAAACTTCAGATTCAGAATCTGTGTGGTCGATTTTGTGGGTATTTAGTGGGAAGTGATAAAACAGTTCAAATGCTGCACCCGCCCCCACAGCCAGCAGCTTTCTAATTAAGACAACCTGAACATGAATTACAAATATTTGTGGCATTAAAATGTGAATTTTAAAATTTAAGCCTTGAAATCGAAATTTGTGGGTCATTGAGGGCCCCTATTATGAAGCTTTATTTTAACTGATAACATCATAAATATTTTGTCAATTTAATCAAAATTCAAGCAAAGGCAAATTGATCAAATCAATCAATCAATCAGTCAATCAATCCGATCAAAAGCAAATCGGCTGTGGTATTCCCATGTCAATTAGACAGATGCATCAAAAGATGTTACGATACATGTGATTCCAAACGTCAGATTATGACGTAGTCAAAAATGCCATTTCCAGCTGAAATTCAAAATGTCCCCTAAATAGTGAATTTCGATTCCAGCATGCAGAATATCATACTCATACTCTCTCTTATGACTATGATAATATATAGGATCCCAGATCAGTTTTCAGAAGTTTGACCAGGAATGTATTCTGATTATTATGGATAGAGAACCTGTCTATTTATTTTCTTATATTGATATTCCTTCCTTTCAATAAGGCGGGTATCACAAATATGTTTGGTTAATGTAAAATCGTACTTTCAAATTTGAGTCGGTCGGGCGGCATAAAAATACTTCAGGTTTTTTGAAAAACACTTAAATTGCAATAGTATTGAGGCCAAAACAAAATTCTTCAGTAAAATTTCAACAAATAAGATTTACGCCCGATTATAAAAAATGGGAATTTTTTAGTTCCACCAAGGTCAGTCGGTCAAAAAGAAAAGATTTTTTTATCCAGATAAATATTTATTCAAATGCGATTTGAATAGATATATCTCTCTGAGATGTAAATGGAAATGGCCCACGTTTCCAAAAAAAATCAAAAGGAATCAAATGCAATAACCATAGAAACTAAACAAGCTCGGGGCACGGCACGCTAAAGTCCTGTATTGGCGACATGCTCTTTTTTCAGACCACGTGCTCTTGATATTTACCTAATTCACTTACAAAATAAGCACTTGCAACGACACCAATTTTCCAAATTAAATGAAGCATTGATGTTCTGGTTCAACAGCACATTTCATAAAATAAATTCCAATATCCTCTTCGTCCTCACCAGCACCCAGGTACCCAGGTAGCAAAACATGCATACCTTCTTGTTTTGCTGCCTTGCCTTGACTTGTTCCGGTTTATTCAGTCAACATCATTCCAAAGTCAGTCAGTTATTCCGTCAGCATTCCAAAAATTTTCCTCCGCAGCAAAAACAAACATTTGACAGCACATTGACAGCATTCATAATTTATGTACAATCAGTACAATCAATATTCAATGATGTCATAACATAAGTTCATACAATCATTATTCAATGGTTGATTCCCAACAAAAGAATTTCAATAGCGCGTTTCATGGTGGATAAGCATTTTGTTATAGATATCCGTCGTTCAGGCAACAAGCCTATCCTTTTCAATTTTCAAGAGGTCTTTATCACGATCTTGCTTTTTGCGCGAGAAAACATTTTGGCGGACAAGAGAAGAAATCGATAATTTTAGTAGAATCATGGAGATTATGGCAAACCATGAGTTCAAGGTTTTCTGCCTAGTTATAGTGCTTGTAATAGAAATCACGTTGGGACTACATATTTCATCTTCTTCTGGAAATTATGTTGAAAGTAATTTTGATGCTGTTGCGTCAGAGAAAAATAACAACAATCGTAGAAACAATTTTGAGGCAGATTTTCAGGTATGTTCTTGTTATCTTTTGTTATAGGCCCAAATTAAAGTTTTGAGTTCAGTTTTAGGCTCTTGGAATGCAAGATAAACTACTAAACAAACATCTAAAAATTTAAAACTTTAAAATTTGATGAAACTTCCGAAACCGAAACATCGTAGTCGTGCTTTTTTTTGTTTTGTCGTAAACACAAGTTTGAACACCGCCCGAAAAATTTATCAATGGCCCATTTCGTACAAGCTCATGACTCCCAGATGACTCATTAAGTTGTTTTGATGGCAGATTATTTATTTATTTTTGTCATAAAAATTAAATAAAGAACACTTTAGTTTACATGCCACTTTCTCCAAACGGCAGGGTCTCCAAACGTCAAAGCACAAGAAGGAAGTTCCAAGAACAAAACCATGGCTATTATTTCCTGCCTGTTTGTGTTTTGACTTGTCTGTTCGTTTTGATGTAATGTAGGTAAAGTAGCTAATCTAAATAATAGGGATATTCAGTCTCTTTTCTTGCGCAAAAGTTTTTAAAATTTTAGCGCCAATGAAATAATTAAGCTGACAAATGTGCGCCAAAAAATTATGCATGGCGCCAAAAAAGAAGTCAAAATTTAAAATTCATAAAATGCGCGGGCAGCTTGTGCTACAAGGCTACGCTCCTCCGCAGCATTTTCCTTTTTGTCACGCAAAGTTTTTTTTTCGTGAAATTGGGTGTTATGTTTATTAGTTAAAGTGTATACGCTAAAAAATATCCTTTCAAAAATTTAGATTGATGGTAAAATCAAACGGGGGTAAAATTAAATTTTAAAATTTAAAAAAAGACGCTGCGGAGGATTGTGGCTGCTGCAAGGCTCCATCCATTTGAAAATCACAAAATAATTTGACCTAAAGTTATAAAGTCTGATAAAAAATTGTCAGAAAACAAAACGAAAAATGTTAACTAATTTTAATTACAAGGTATTTTTTTTAATAAGGCCCTCTCGAATAAGCCCCCCTCTGATATTCTGTCAGATTCAGCAAAAAAGACGACAAATTTATAACAAACTTTCCAGAATTCTTTTTCATATGATCATATGTTGAGTTTCATATAAGATAATACTTTCAGGGAAGCTGACTTATGAATAAGTCCCCCCTCTCGAATATGCCCCCTATCAAATTTTGAATCAGCCTCCCCAAGAGCTTAATTGAATTATTAGATATCTGTGTATTTTTTATTTCGGATTTGGAAATGTGGATAAATGCCTCAAGTGAGCAGTTGGAGTCGTTTTGTTTTAGAGGGTTCGAAAAGATAATAGTATTTGTTTTTCCAGTATTTTCCATCTGTTGATTTTCTTTTAACCATATTTTAAGATTCTTCAATTCAGAATTTAGTCTTGAAACCAAAGTCTCCAAACTTCTACCAGAGTTATGTGTGTCTTTAGCAAATAATCTAGGTTTTAGTGTCAAGCATTGGAAATATCCTTTATATGGAGAATAAAAAGTTTCTTTCTTTTTCTTTCTATTTCCATATGTATAGGTGTATACTGTTTACTGTTTTGTAGATAACTTGTAAACCAGATATGTACATTGCCTAGCTGAAGCCATAATGACTCAGTAATTATGAAATAAGTTCCTCATGTTCTATGGTGGTTGTTATTTACCATATTGGTACCAGGTACCATATTGGACAATTTTCTAAAATTTTGACCATGAAAAGATGCTATTAAATGATGCTACTACTGGCACACAAATAATAAATGCCCTTTGTAAATGGTTATTATTTTATTCGTAACCATTGTAGATTTTTTTCATGTTGTAGTTAAATTTTTGCAGAAGGCCTATTCCTTTTTTTAAATAAATGGTTCCTTGAAAAACACTACCAGGCACCAGGCTTATACTGTGTATAGACGTAGGGCTAGGAGGCCAAGGGGCCATGACCCCTAAAATTGTAATTTGTTTATCTAACATGTTACATAAAATGTGGTAATTTCCTCTGGACTGGCCAAAACAGAACTCTATGCGTTATGATGCCATGTATTTATGTTAACTTGCCCTAAGTCTTTCTTTTTAATCAGAGAAAAGGAAAACGAAAGGAGGAAGGTGAGCTGATAAACTGGGAAAGAAATGCAATTTAGTGTCAAGTCTATTATTTTTGCATATTTTTATATCCTCTTTTGCATTCACTATTAAATTACTTGCTTTTAGTAAATTGCTGAAAAACTTCGCTGATTTACCGAAAATTTCCGCATTCTTCATTTTACACGTGGTTGTGGGTTATTTTAATCACCAAATTATTAAGTGTATTACGTAATGGAGAAAAAATTTAATGACGTATTGGATTTAATTATATCAAATTAATTCTCTTTTTTAAGGTCAAGACAATTCGAAGACGAGATATAATAGGTTTGTTAATTACACTTTTATTCCAAAGAATACGAAACTAAACTTCAGCACCTAAAATAACCCTAAAATTTCAGATATGTTGTTAGTTTTATCCTTTGAATTCTTTCGTTCATTGGCCCGAGTTAAACCGATCAGCGACCCTGGAGGCAATACCATTCGACTTGGGTAGGGAGCGAGTCCTATATTTTTGGGTCTGGGATCTCTATTCAAGAATATCTTTTTGGGTTTGAAACGTTTTCATAAATTTGGCTCTAAAAATTTGAAATCTTACGTCTTTGATAAAATATTAAGAAATAGCTCAAGATTGGTTTAGCTCAAGAATTCCTCGGACACGCCCCCTACCCGAGTTAGATGGTGCTGCCTCCCCTCTGGGACGCGCGATACTACTGTGACTAGGATTCTCGGAGGTAAGAATGATTTCACATTGTAGGGGGAAGCAGGAGCGAATAGAATCATGTTGACTGACGTTATGTGATGTGGCTACAATAAATGCCTCAATTTACAGCCGTAACTCCACAGAAAACATTTTTCCTCAAATGTTAAACTCTCTAAAAATTGCACAAATTCATTTTCTGCAAAAGCAGTGCCCATTTGTTTTGCTAAGGACGAGCACTTTTCTTCTTCAATTTCTAAAACACTGTGCTCCTCCTGCCCTCTCGCCCCGATTCTGGTTTTGCTTCGATTATGTAACTAAAACTAAGGAAATACCTGGAAACTTTAAGAAATGCATTACTTGCGACTTCCTTTTATAAAATTTTACTTTGCACTTTATTTTTGTTCAATAAAAAGCGACAAACCATGCACCAAGCAAGAACAATATATTTTCATTTTGTGTTGACTCTGTTTCAAAAACAACAATTAAGTACCGATTTTTTTGTTGCGTTTGAACAAATTTAAGAGCGACTCTTTCTGGCTCTTTTAAGTTGTTTTTGCCTTAAACATTTTTCTTTGATAAACAACAAACCGATATTTAATATGTACCCTTTACTTTAGATCATTGTAGACGTCTCATTCGCAATTATTATACACAGAAGAGTGAGTACATACTTACAGATTGCGCCAAAAAAGCCTATCATTGACGAACTACCAAAAATCGCGCACTTCAGTGAATTCGAAACGTTTGGCCGAAAATCTTGTCTAACTACCTTAGTCCTTTTGACATGAATATCAACTGTAATAATTGTAATATGTGCAGTACACAATTTTTGGTAGCTCGTCAAATATGTTCCGTTTATTGGCGCACCCGGTATATATCAAATTATTATCAGTATTCGTATTATCAAATAGTATGTTAGTTCCCAATATTGTTGTTAGATATACCGTATAATCATCGAATAAGCCCCCACCTCTAAATAAGCTGCCACCTCCGAATAAACCCCCTTAAGTAAGCCCCCTTTGGGGGTAGCATTCGGAATTATTGGGAAATTTTATTTACGTATATATAGTACGTACATTATTGGACTAGTTAAACTAGTATTATGCAAGAAATAAAGCAATCAACAGCTTCTTAGATATTATATTATAATTCAATGCTACATTTTGTAACTTTATGTACAATAACTGCACTTTTAAATATTTGTTCAAAATGTTTATGTTAGTTTTTCTTTCTTTCAAATTTAACTGAACTATGGTGATATTTAATAACACTTCACCCCCTAGAATAACCCCCAACAGTATGAGAATATACTACAATTAATTGCTTCGAGAGCGCATGCGTCAGAAGCATACAGTCAGCTTGCTATCAATCTCATGGTACGATATGGACAGACGTTGGATGGATGGGTGGACAATCCAATTCAATTTATTTCAATTCATTGAGATTCAAGCATTTTAAATTACTGTAATAAAAATAGACC
>JAYJMH010026479.1:0-18140 GCA_036873815.1 Phacellophora camtschatica
AACATAAAAACGCTTTTGATCTTGTGCTTAAAAGTGTTCTTATTGCTTGCGGACTTAAGATCTGTGGATAGATTATTACATAATTTAGGCCCAAGATATGATACGCATTTTTGACCAGAGTTACTTTTACGCCAAGGGTCTTCGAGTGGAACGGCTCTGATCGGCTGCTGGCTTGGAAATTTCTGAGGAATATGCTGGTGATGTGTTATTGAAAAATCTGAAAATAGTTTCACAAATACATTGCTCAAATCTTTCTCTCGTCGGGAACCAATTGATTTTTTGGAAATGTTTGGCTTTCAAGTGTGTTGTACTGTTTAAATTTAAACAAAAACGAAAACATTTGTTGTATGCTGTTTGGATTTTCTTGGATAGCCTGCTGTTCAAAATGGGGTACCACGCAGCGCAGGCGTAATCAAAATGAGGCTGGATGAGGGCGTTCGTTAGCAGTCTCCAAAGTCTGTAAGTTAAAAAGGCTTGTTTTCTGTACCACCAAATCAGACTATTTTTCTGTAACACCAAATCAGACAAATCAGACTATGTTACCACCAAATCAGACTATTTTTTCAGAATAACTATAAGTAATATGTTGTGATATTTTCTATTGCACTAAGAAAATTATGTACAAAACATTTTAGCAGAAAAAGTTCTGGCATATCTTTCAAAAGAGCAAAACCAAAGCTAAATTATTCCTTACTAAAAATTAAATATCTCTGTTTTACTCAAATTGTTGTTTTTAGGAAATAAAATATTTAAATATTTTAGCACAAATATATAATTATCATGCTAGCTTATTTTCAGTTGTTGATAAGTTTGTTTTCTATACATCACTGAGGTGGAATTCACGACATGGCTTCTTGGACCAATGAAATTTGGAAACACACAGAAACAATGATGGAAAACGGAGTTGAATCATGTTACGTGCCGAAAAGTACTTTGTTTATAACTTGCAACAAAACAATAGTGGAGAAAGAGCGACGTAGCACCAAAAATGTTGATGACTTCCAATTAAGAAATCCTGGTAGAACGTACCTCGCCATAAAACACAATTTAACAGTAGATGATATCATAAAAGTAAGGATTGGCAATGGGTTGTATCTTTATCCAAAGAAAAATATGATGAATATGATTAAGAATGAAAGAAAAATAGTTACGAAAGAAATTATAGATTTTCATGGAAATCGGCTGAAAGAAAAGAGCAATTATTTGTTATTACAATCTAGAGTTTATGCTGAATTTGGAAGGTATGTCTATTGAAATATATATATATTTGTGTCATTACTGTCATCATCATTTGTTACTTATCTCCAAATTTAATGCAGAAACTGTACTTAGATATACACAAGAAGCATGACATTTATTTTCTATAATAAACATACCAGCAATTTTTTTTCAGTGTGTTGCTCAACGCAAATTCGCTTCCCACCGGTCCTACTCTGATAATTGGTGCACCAAATTTCAACTATGCTGGGCATGCTCAATTGGGAATGGTCGTGTTGGCAAAAGGTTCATCCGCGGATGCCCCTTTTGAGTCGCACCACCTTAACTATATGAATAAATACACACAGTATCAGTCATTGACTGGTCCAGAAAAAATGACGAAATTTGGTTGGAGTGTTGCTGTTATTGACATTGATAAGGATGGAATCGATGATTTGGCTATTGGAGCTCCTTCGCAGGGTATGTATTTAAAAAAGTATATTGGAACATATTTAAATAATGATTGAAAGCATTGAAAACTTCTCAGTTCTTTTATGAAGCTATCAAAAAGACACTTTGCAAAAAAAACGTTGGAGATTGGATATCGAGAAACGTTGGAGATTGAGATCTTTATTCATTGTCAGTACATACAAATTTTAGCTACTTTCATCGCTAATCAAGACTAACTTTTACAAAATACAATATAGCTTTAATACAGCATATAACAAAAATTTAAACTATCAATAAAATAAATGAGTAGTCACATGTTTAGTTAATGTAACCAACGTTTTGAATGTATTGTCTGCATAGTCTACACAAGCAAGTAAATTACCTGATGTTCCATCAAACATCTCAATTTAATATTATACTTATTCCCTTCATACTTCTTTAGAGTATTTAATTTGATTTTGTGGTTAATTTTCTGTTTATCCGGTGATACCATTTAAGGTTAAATCATGTTTATTAATTTATTATTTTTATTCTATATGATAATTTTTTTTTAGGTGCAAGTAATTTAACATATCATGGTGCAGTTCATATATACTTTGGTAAAACTGGTCAGCAATATTCACAAATAGCTGACATAGTGTTAAATGGAAAAACTACATTTGAAAATTTTGGATATACACTTAAAGCAGCAGATATAAACAATGACGGATTTAATGATCTCGTTATCGGATCTCCATTTGCTGCAATGCAAGGACCACAACGAGGCCGTGTTGATGTTGTTATAGCAACAAAGAATAGAAAGGAAATCAAAAGCATCCTCTTTGTGATTGCAACACCTGCAATTCAAGATTATATGTGGTTTGGATATTCTTTGGAATTTACAAAAATTGATGGAAAACCATTGCTGTTTATTGGAGCTCCAGCTTTTAGGTTAAATTAATTATATTTAGTAATTTATGATAATTATTACATCATATATTTATAACTGTTGAAACTAAAATTGCTTACTTATGGCAGATCAAAAACCAAATATATAGAAAATGACCCGAAAACGGGTGCTTAAAACTTTTATTTTATTTTATTGCTTTTTTGCTCAAATTTTGATGTATTTGTTTTGGAATATTATTCTTATTTTTTATTTATTTATTCACTTTCTTTAATGTTGGTTTTACAATAGTAATGATAATAATCGAACTAATTCATACCAACTATGTGTTGTGTTGAATTTACATTTTTTGAGCCTGAAGTAATGTCTTTTATTAACTTTGAAATGTTTTATCTTTAATTTTCCAAATTCAATTTATTTCCTCATAGAATACATCTAAAGCTAACATAACGTTATACACCTATTCTATGGCACCCAAGAAAAGCTGACTAGAATGTTTTAACTAGAATATCATGCTTTATTTTTATTTATAGAAAATGTGAATTTGTCAGTTGTTCATATTCGCCTCATGATATCGAGCAAGAAGGAAAGATTTTTATTTACGATGTATCATCCAATCCGTTAAAGTTAATTTCAGCTATTCAAGGTCCATCAAGGTTCTCACAATTTGGAGCTTCTTTAGCAGTTGGAAAACCTTTTGGGAAAGATTCAGACGCAATGATTGCTGTTGGTGCTCCTACGATAGGTATACGGATAGAAATTTTGCAAAAATGTTATCATATTTGATTTCATGTGTTTTACGATTTTTTAACCTAAAATATAATGTTTATAAAATGTTTTGGCAGACTGAAATTTTCTGATGAAAAATTTTTGTCGCCAGAAAATAGTTTGAGGCCGTTTCACAAAGAAAATGAGTTATAATTTGCTTAAAGTGTATTGCATCATTTGATACTATTTCTGTAAGTAGTTATGTTTATTTATTTCATTCACTGTATGTTACAAAAACTTTTGTATCCTTTTTACCCCCTAATAATCTAGATTTTAATTTGTGTTTGTTTCTAGATGTAAATGGTCATCTTATTGACATGGTTCCAAACACATTCACTCAAGCCGGGGGCGTTTATCTTTTAAATTTGACAACTGTAATCAAAAAAGGAATGTATTTTCAAAACGAAGACATTTTTACCAGTGAAGCAGTGATAACGTCATTTTCTGGTGATCGCAGTTATGGACGATTTGGGAAAGTTGTTGGTTTTGAAGACACAAATCATGATTCTATTGATGATCTGATTATTGGAAGTCCTTATCGAACAAAAGATTTAACTGAGGAAATTAAAGGAGGTATTGTTGACTACGTTATTTTCAGTAGGCAACTGTTTGTATCCGTTTTGCTTTTCGTCCGAACTAGAATGATTGAAAACGCATCGTTTTATCCAGCGAACCGGAGACATTTAAGATATTTAACGTGGATATATATAACGCATGCGCATCAATGTGGACGGTGAAAACGGAGACTTTCGAAAAGTATGACAATAAATCACTCAAAATCCCGCCAGTTTTATCCAAAATAGCAGCAACAACAAGATATGGTCGTCTGTATTATGACAATGCTATTTTGCTCCGTTTTTCAACATAGACGTGGTGTGAGTGTGGACTAGACTTGTTGCACGAGTCTCGATTCACTCTTTGCTAGATCTGAAAACCGCTATGAGTTGTGGAGGGTAGTGGCGTACGAAAAACGTGGGTCTGAAGTAATCAGACTAAGTGGACTCGAACACTTTGATTCGTTTCCAACCAGATGAAAACTACGGAGATTTTTGAAAACGCAATATTATTGTGCAGAAGGGACCTGTCTTAGCATTTGTACAAATTTCTGCAGTTTTTGACTATGGTCAAACCCATATTATCATAAATTTTTTATCAGCGAGAAAACAACCAAACACCATCATGGCATCAGAATAGATTTGCAAAAAGGTTTTACATCATACATTCACATCAGATATTGTATAGTTTAAAAGCTTTTTAAACTTTTAGAAAATAGCTTTTTAATTTTCAGCTCAAAGTGGTGCTTTATACATTTTCAACGGAGGACAACAATTTCCTAATGGAGATGCAACTGGAAACTGTGGATCGATTTATGTTCAACCGTGTCCAGGTCTAAAGGTATCCAGAAAACAATTCAATTCAATTCAATTCAAAACAATTCACTTCAATTCAATAACATGTTGATGCTAAACAAGCATCTTTCTATTTCTGCAAACTAATAAAAATGCATGGTCGAGATATCTTCACATTTAATAGAGAAAACAAAATTCACGGCAAACTAATATGAAGGCTTTTGGATTTGGCATGTCTGTGTTCTTCTCAGTTCTTATGATAGATCACTGAGGAGAAAGAAGAAACCATGATATTTTTTCCAAAGTCATTAATCAATAATACAACTTGCTGTAGTATTTCCTTGATTCATATTATAGACGATTTTGACTAAAACTGCTTCATAATAATAAATAATAATAATAATAATAATAATAATAATAATAATAATAATTATTATTATTCAATGGAGGACAACAAATTATTATCATTCTAATTATTATTATAATTATAATTATGCATCAAGAGATAAGAAATCCTAAGACTTTTGTAATTTTGCATTTGTTGATTTATTCTTATAATTGTACATCTTTGATGCATTCGATTCGTTGTACGCTTTTATCAATGCTTTTCAAATTATTATTATAGACATTATACCAACATGACCATTAACCCATTTGCTTAGTAATCATTTTCTACTTTCTATAGGCCTCCAAGGTATTTGAAGGCAAAGAAGTAAGTAATCATTTATGTTGTTGTTGCTAATTTTATTAATACAGCAAATTTTATTTTATTTCCGGAGGAGATTGGCTTAAAAAGGTGTCATATCACCATTTGTATTTACGGAGCAGATTAAATTCTGATAAACTTAGCATAAAATTATCTATTTATCTTTTTTAGAGCACTGGTTGTAAGTATGTTAATATATTTTTATGAATAATATGCTCTACATCTAAAGACGCCTGAACATTGAACATGATGCAAAAATAACATACTTAAATTATAATTAACGATTTCTAAAATAGAAGTTTGAAAAGTTGGAAATGGCTTTGAGGAAACCGATGTTGTTTGTGCCGTTACTGTTCTCTTTGGAAATTCTAAGTTCACATGATTGAATAGCTCGCCAGCGCTCAGCGCTTATACGCCATCTTCCCCTTCAAGACTAAGAATTCGGACGAAAGCAATATTTTTATTTCTATCTTACCTAATGGTCTCTTTCAGCTTCTGTAATTAGTTATAAAGCTTCACGTTCTACGAGGAAATTAATTTCGTCTTTTGTGTGGAATGTATAGTGGTCAACACACGAGATGCACAGCCTTTTGTCCAGTTTTATGTTTCTGGAAGTTTTTTCATTGTCAAGAGAATGGTTGATGTTTTAATTTTTTTTTAGAATAATGCAAGATATGGAACATCGTTCGCAGTAAACAAGGATAAATTGTTTGTTGGCTCTCCAAGGAGTAGTCAAAACTCTTTCCACTCAGGATCTGTACAAGAAATCAATCTTTTATAGAAGTTATTGACCTGTCAAGCTGTTATTTTAAGCATTTAAAATGACACAAAATAAACATCATTATCAGAACTTTTTCATTCCTCACAATGATTTGATATTTTTATAAGAGGCTGGCTTCATATCTAACATTTCACAAAATCGTGTAAAAATAAATTGTAATATGTCGATTTTGGAATCGCTTGGAGTTTAGAGGAATAAATAAAACTTAATTGATAGCAGGGTCATATTTCTTTTTTAGTAATACTATATACTATAATATATAAACCCATTTATAATATATGTATAATTTACAGCATATTGCATGTTTTATATGAAACTGTTATCAGCATGAACTTTGACATGCAATAAAAGCTAATATTTGTCTAAATATTTAGATAAGTCAAGTTTCCATCATGCAGTCGGCCAATTAGTTATGAACCTCAGTGACATTGTTCCGTATTGTTTAGCTTGAAATTGAGGTGATGGAGTACAAGCAATTTTCTTTGTTAATTTTTAATTTTGTACATCCAAATTTAGATTTAAATTAAAAAAGAAAAACTGAAAGAGCATCCAGGACTCGGGACTCATTCATCACGAAGAAATTATGTCCGCAAATAAGCAAAATGAAATATGATGAAATGATGCAATAATCAATTTTTAAAGTTTTATCAATTGAAATCGAGGCATTGGAAAGAAATTCTTTTAAAATTAAGTTATCGATTTATCGCGCGATAATGTGTAAATTTTTTCACAAAAAAGAATGGATAGAACTTTTGCGTAGGCAAAAGCATAAACGAAATTTTTTACATAATTTTCAAAAAGAGCTTCATACTTTGGACTATCAGCACTAGCAAGCTATGTTTGTGATTTTCAATGGTTTGATTTTCAGTTTTTACGGTCACAGGTCGCGGTCGGTCGCGCACGATTTAAACAGAAAACCAAAACGAGGCTATTTAAAGATGCTATCTATTTATTACAATAAAACAATTTTGAAGATGTTGACAAACATAAACAAAACTCAGTTTTTAGTTTATGCGAAACTAAAAGAGACTGACAAACCCAAATTGATGAAAAAGCGATGAAAAATAATGGATGAAGGTCATGTTGAAGCTCTTTCTGATGAAATATTATTGCGAATATTTCAGTGTTTGAAAGCCGAAGATATTTTTAGAGTTGTGCGAGTCAATAAAAGATTTCGAAATGTCGGGGAAGACGCCAGTTTGCACAGGTTCGGGTTCGAAGCTTGGATGATTGCGCCGACCAAATTCTTATGGGCCGCAAGCAACAGCATATCGATTTCGTTACCGAAAGCGTCGCAGTGTGACGTTTTGGGAGAGGGGTTTCGTCGCCTTCGTGACGTTTTCCAAAATTAAAAAGTGTATAATAAATCAAAATTATTTACAATCAATACAAAAAATTATGAGAATTAGCTAGAGGCTCTCTTCGAGGCTTTTGAATTCTAATCTAAGGCCAGGTGAAAAACTCAAGAGATGTCGCAACAAAATTCTCCGACGTTTCCTCTAATTTTTTACATACATGGCTCCATTGATCAAGGCATAGAACAAATTTGGAGAGTTTACTTTAGGAAAATTATTTAAGAATAAAAGAATTTTCTCAATTTGAAAAAAATGCAATGCTAGATTGGCTAGTCTACCAGGGTGCATTCCATGTAAACTCAATACTGAAGGCCACGGGATGATTTTTAGTAACACTGCTTGAAATGTAAATGCTCTTGAAATGCTTACAATAAAATTATCCAGCATTGTGAAACATACAGCATTTGAAGCATGGGTGATGAAGAAATATAATTATTTATTACTTCAATATTTACATTGTGTACCTTCATTTGTGCAAAATGCACTTTCTTTCATGAATGATCAATTTTAAATTTAGGAGTTTCTGATTGAAAGTTTGCATACCATGTTTTGTGCTAGAAACGAAATAGTCAAAGTTTAGGCTCCTCCACTGTGGCTTTGGAAATGTGTAGCCTTTTTTTGGGATACCTGGTATGTATAGATGATATTATAGTAGACATTGCATGAAATTTTTTCTTTAAAATTTTTAATTCTAAATATTTTTCAATTTTAGGAATATTAACTTTGGACCAAGTGGTGAGAATTTACAATTTTCAGGGAAAGTAATGCAAAATTATGTACACAAACATGCATTGCATTTAAAATCAATTGTTTTGCTGGATTGTTATTGGATAACTCCATCACAGATGAGATCAATTCTAAAATCCTTGCATAATCTTGAAGAAGTAGACTTGACTGGCAGTGATGTCCCATTGTCAGTATTAGGGTTATTGTTTCAAAATAATTGCTTATTGTCCAGATTGGGATGGTCAATTCCTTGTAAAGAAATATCTGGACAATTGTTTGAAATTGGCGGAGAACCAACAGAGCTGCAAAGATGTTTGCAACAATCATTTATGAAGTTATCCAGTCTTAAACTAAGATTTCATAAATTGCTTCATTTTGAAACTATTGTTGGTATATTCCCTGATGAAATGACACTGATGGAACTTTTATTAGAGTACAGAGGACAAAAATCAACTTCGATCATACATTCTGGTTCAGACTATCATGTTCACATAAAATCCAATAATCCATTTCCAGCATATCTGTATAAGCTGCATTCTAACAATGTTTTCTTGCATTTTAATTTGATTTTAATGGATTTTGTTACTAAAGTTGCTTTTCATGCAGCAGAGACAGACCAGTTAACCATACTGTTGGCACCAGGTAGCATGAATTCCCTATGTTGGAAATATCTTGCTCCATCATACAGAACATCAGTGCTGTCAAAAATTGATTTAAGCTCTACCTGCCTAACAGCAGAACAAATGAATTGGTTAGGCAGTCTCAGAAATTTGACTTATTTGAATCTACAGAATGTTCAAGATTTTAAAGCTAATCTTATGAAGGTAGTTGCTGGAAATTGCCCTAAGCTGAACACATTAAACTTGAATAATTGTGCTGATTGGATTGATGAGGTATTCTGTAGTTCCATAGATTTCATTTGAATCCATATGATTCATCAATTTTTTGTTTTATATCTTTTTAATATATAAATAATTAATCTATTTGGTGTAGATATTTTTTTTTATAGATTCTTATTGTTTTATCAATAACGTTTTTCACTTTTCATCACCAAACATTTTGCATTAAAGTAACATCTCAGATATAAGCAGTGCAAAAATTTAATGTGATTAATATCTATTACAGAACTTTTATTACATTTTAACTTTTTATATATTACTAATACAGAAAAGATGAATGATTCAAATTAAATCATTATGTTAGCAAGTTTAGGGAAGCAAGTTTTGTGTCAACTTGGAAAGGAAAATGCTTGAAAGTATTAACTTAAGAATTAGTTTGAAAGGCAAAAAACCTTTGTGTAATTTTAATAAAGAATGGCTAGTATTGTAGACTGCTTGCTTGATTAGAAACTTTACTGTTGAATAAAAAAATTATGGCACGAAAAGCTATTACATTTAACAACATGGTGCCATTAATGTCATAAAATAATTTAATTTTTCTGCATCTTTGTGGTTATTTGAAAAAAAAAACAATAATTGCTCTCTACTATGTATTTTTTGCATATTTTTTCAGGATCTCTGTGCCTTGAAGATGGTCTGCTCTTCTTGCCCTGGTTTGAAAAGTCTCAACCTTGGCAGGATATGTTGTCATTCAGACAGCAATCAAACTGGAAATGTAATCTGTAAGATTATTGGGCAAATGAAGAACCTACATTCATTGGCTATTGCACCATGCTGCCTTGTCAATTTGCCCGAAAAGAAAGCGCACTCCTTACATGATGGTTTATTTAAGAAAATAATTTCTCGTAGAAGTAGTCTGAGTGTTGAAGCACCAAATCAATGTTCATCTTCTAGCTCCATGGTATCACACAGTGTGGCAACATCTTCAAACCCTATATCAACATTGACAAATGAAGCTGCCCCTTCAAAAACAATGTCGTCTGCAACTGGTTATGTTACAAGACATGCAGTGCAACAAAAAGTGTTAAATGAACGTGTTTTGCAACTTGGAAGTGGATTGGATGATTTCGTTGCAGGGTTGCATCAACTTGAACAGTTAGAATTGATTGGTGTTGGTTATTCTTCTGTATTTAATGTTCCTGACGAGTACAGTGGATTTTCTTTTGTTTGGTATGTTTTATGGTGTGCAGAAAGTTTTATGTGTAGTGGGTGACCCAAAAAGCTATCTCAGTTTGCAAGGTGGTAGCTCGAAATCCGCGAGACAACAAATCTCAAATTGTGCACAAAACGACGCCTGAAAGGCAAATTTAGATTATGAGATCACCTAGCCATCTGCGACCATGTTTACCTGTCCAAAATATCAAATTAAAATTGCCCTAATCTCTGCCGTGAAATGTTAAGTCAATTTGAAGAAACATAATCTATTTCCAGTCCATGTTTTGACATTAAACAACATGCCTGCTTTGATGGCGACTTAGGAGTTTACAATTTAAAGATATCCGCTGATCAAACTACCAAGTCGACACAGGAGCAAGCAGTTTTGTTTAAAAAAAAACGTAGACTGGAAATGAATAAGGTTCCTTTAAAGGCTAAAAAATGAGGGCAAATTTAATTTCCAGTTTAAGACAGATAAACCTGATTGCAGATGACTGGATGATATCCCAAACTCTAAGTTTGCCTTTCTGATGTCGTTTTGAGCACAATTGACTATTTGTATCCTAACTGCTTTCAAGCTACAGCCCTTCAAACGGTTTTTTCGGTCACCTGGTAGATGATAAGGGATGTTTTTGAAAAAGAATACTGCAGTGGCATTTTGTGTTTGCACAGTTTCAGACTGTTATATGAGATCTTTTGTTTCACATTTTGTTTCACTAATAATGCATCTTAATATTTTTTTAACAATAAAAATTGGCACAAAGACCAAGGATGTTTATCGTGAGTAAACTAAAATTATTTTTTTGACAAAGCAATGAGAAGGTTTATAGTTTTTTGAGGATAGTTGTTTTAATATTAATTTTTAACATGTAAGATTAATTTTCGAAGCCAGACATGAATACCAGACAAACCTAAAGTATTAAAGTGTTTATTTTAAATATGTTTTTTGTGAAAATAATTTGGTTGCTCACTGTAAACTAACGCTTAAAGTGAATATGACTCGAAGTGACTCCAAAATTTTTATTTTCTCATTTGAAAGGCATGTGATCAAAACGTGTAAAAGTTTTTCCCTTTTTTTAGTATTTCGTTTAGTTCCCGAGATGTTATACTTTGGAGTTGAGACCTCAGTGTCCGGTTTTCGCGATGCGTGAAACTAAAGAATTTATGACGTAAAGTGTTTGTGTTGTGAAAGTAACAAAACATAAAATCAATGATTACTCGAAAGTTACTGAAGCAAAGTTGTGGAAACATGACAAGTAAAACAATTGAGCCGTGAAAAAACTTTTGACCATTCACACAATGTTGCCACATCAACGAACTACAATGCTTGCCAAAAGTCCTTGGAACACGTTCTTAATTTTACGAAATAATAGTACAATTAAACTTTCCATGCCTATGACAGCCCGATGGAAAACCTCCTCGCCCCAAAACAATGTTGCTGTATTGCGTGACTGTCCACCAATCAGAAACAATCACCTTTTCATTCATAAATGCCGTAGAACTTGTAATACAACAACATTGTTCAGGGGGGAGGGGGATAGTTCATTACAAACGATGGAAATATCTCCAAGTGTTCCAAGACTTTAGGCAAGCATTGTAGTTTCCAGATTCCTTTGATTGTTTTGATCAATTTATTTTTACGTTACTTCCCGCAGTAAATATTTCATTTTTGAAGATGTTAATGCAACATCAAGCTTGCTAAGAACTATTTAAAATTATGTTTCAGAGAATGTAACATACAATTCACTTAATAATGAGATCTTCTGAATTTTCATTTGAGAGTTCTGGTAACTAACATGTTGTCATGGTGACGGAATTCCATGTAAGAAAATATTGATTGGCGTTCAGTTGTTGTTTATGAAAGATTTATTGAATTTGCTTCAATAATTTTTGAGTAATAAGTACTTTTATGTTTTCTCATTTTCACAACACAACCTAATTACGTCGCAACTAATGGAATTTTATTGGCGTTTCACCATCACTTTTTACCACTAAAAAGTCATCTTCAAACCTTGAAAAAAAGGAGAAAAAGCTTGTGACTTCTTACATGACATTCCTTCTTATTAAACAATAAGAAATTTCGAGTCATATGCACTTTAACTAAATTTTGATATCCTATTTAATGTTCGGAAACTCCAAAGAAATTCATGTAGAGAAAAGTGGTACATCCCGATAAGTATGTTTTCGCTTTTTGATAATAAATCAATCACTCATGGAAATCTTGAAAATTTCAAAGTTCACTTCCGGCGCCTGAGCTGGCTCTCGGTGGTCCTGCTTGGTGAGTAAAAAACAAATTGGAGTCTATTTACAATCATTATTTACTGTAAAAATATTTGATGAAGCGTGCTATCGTGTTGTAATTGAGATGAATTGAATATCATTGAATAATTTCTTCCAATACGACGTTTCGGGTCTATGTTCTTTTTCCATTAAAAACAAAGTTGTAATTATTTGATATTTAAGAAATATTTGGAATTATTTTATAAAAATGCACTTAACCCTATCTGGACCGGGCTCTTTTGAGCAACCTCAGACCGGGGGAGGGGATAAATTAGCCCCCCTCCTAAATCAAAATTGATAATAGCCACTGAATTGCAATCAAGACAACAGGATCTATATATGAAATGCAAACAATAGACAAATTTCTAAGCAAATTTAAGGCACTGGCGTCATGATGACGTCATAAAAACGAATTTTTAAGGAAATTTTACAACTCAAAGGTGGGTAAAGTTTTTTATGTACAATTTCGACACAATGTTGTAGATAGCAATTAGACGGACACTAAGACCATTTTCTCTCAAAAAGCAGATAGTTTTGAATGTATATAGTTTTTTTATAAAATTTGTACATGCTTTGACAACATTGTAGGAGAATTTTCGCGCATGCGCAGTAAAAAAGTGTTATTGAATCGTTAGAAATTAATTTTTTTTAAATTATCATGTATCATGATGTATTAAGCTGCATTTTAGAGTAAAACCATGAGAAAAACTCACAACAATGCTCTACATGGCAGAAAGTAATTATGACGTCATCAAAATCTAAAAATAACTTCAAATTAAATTTTGATAAGCTCACAATGTGCCGCTGTGCTCCATTAATATGCTGACTAAGTTTCAAACTAAAAGCACCTTTCATAAGAAATCTAGAAAGCAACATATAAATCTACAAGCACTCTTTCAAAAACCCGTTGCCATGACACCTGTTAACATGTAAACAAACACATTGCAACATCCCTAGATAATATTTAGGAAAATTCAAAAAGTTTCTTAAGCATCGGAACAACGCTTCTTGAGTTGTTCTAAAAAATTTAGGAGGGGGGCTATTCCCTCCCCCCCCCCGTCCATGTAACAGGATATCACATGTACAATTATGTCACGCTGTATAACCTCGTTCTCGTGATATTAAGTACTCTTTCGGCAGTGCCTCGATGTATCAGGAATGAAATTTATAACACCGGTTAATTTAAATATAGTTTAACATTAACCTACCAATTAACCATATGCATTATCCTACCAACAGTTAAGCTATTACTACTAAACCTATATAGTTTAACCATATACATTAACCTATATAGTCAATAACCCCTTTGTCTACAAATGGGCACCAAAACTATTGATTCCAGCACGTCCAAAGACTTCAAAGCTTCAAATGACACGATCTTGAAGTCAAATTTAGGCATAATTTATAAAAAAGATTGTACACCAGAGATTGTTCATTAATTAATGCATAGTCATGATTAATGGTAATGATATTGTAAATACTTCGTCGGTAAAGTCACGTGAAAGCAAGACAAATGAAAAGCTTAACTGAACTGAATAAAAAACTATGGTTTTTAAGTCGCTAAATGACAGGCTAAATGACAGGCTCCATGTATAACATGTTTACAAAAAGATATAACTGAGGGTGTTAAATTTTAATTAGACTTGAGAGGGTGAGTCTCCCTACAGACGTTTTTAAAATTAAATGAAAAAAAATGAAACTTTCAGGGCTTCTTCAGAGTGAATGTAACGCCATTATACTTCACAAAATGCAAAGTTCAAATTTCAAGTTCAAGATTCAATATTCTTTTAAAAATTCTCAAACTTACAATACAATTAATACTAAACAAAAAATACATTACAATAAAATTAAAATACAATAAACATGTACAATTTCAAAAACTAGAGATAAAGTAGACTATACGACTAAGGCCCCGTTTAGTGTGCATACTCAGCGCCCCATTTACATTGTGCAGGATAAAGTTTTTATCCGTAGTAAAATTGTCCAGATCGGTTTGCGTTTACACTGTGTTAAACAAATGTTGTTCACTTTGTGTAACTGTTTACACTGTACCGAAAAAATTTAGTTCACTCAGCGCTAAATATGCGCAATACAGCAAGTGAACTAAATAAATCTGGAGAACCGGTAGTTTCTGCTTTTTCTGAAATGCCCTCCAGGTTTCCAGCTCATAAATTAGATATAAATTGAATAATATCATGTACTTGTGCAAGAAAAAACATATCTACACAGTACATATTATGATAAAAGCTTTAGGCTTTGAACGTTTAAACCATTGCCCTTATGTCGTCTGACAAGGTCCAGTAGTTTCTGTTTTTTCTGAAATGCCCTCGAGGATTCTAGCTCATAAATTATGTATAAATTGAATATCATGTCTTCACAATAGATATTATGATAATAGCTTCAAGCTTTGGACGTTGAAACCATCGCCCTTATGTCGGCTGACAAGGTCCAGTAGTTTCTGCTTTTTCTGAAATGCCCTCGAGGTTTCCAGCTCATAAATTGTGCATAAATTAAAAATCACTTCTTCATGTAAATGTCGTTTGGGTGATTTCCATATTAATGTTTCCAGCAGATTGCAAGCCTAAACAAAAACAATAGGTCAAGTCCAGCTCTTCTTTTCTTCGTTTTTGTTATGGTTTAGTAATTATCAATTATTATAATGTTAGAATCTGTGACGTGGTCAACATCACAGTCAAAAATCTTCTTTCAAATAAAAGAATAAAGAATGAAGGTTTCTCATCAAAACAAACAAACTTATTTAACAAAAGATTTTTGACTGTGATGTTGACCATGTCACAGATTCTAACATTAGAACTAAAACGTATAAAACGCAAAGAAAATAAGAGCTGAACAAGAGAAAACAGTAGGTAAAATAAATAGTAATATTTTTTTCAATTATCATTGCTCAAAACATTCTTAGTTCATATAACCTGGGTATTCTGTGATTGGTCTAATCAAAGCATCTCTTTCAGTCTAAGATACAGAATACTCTCAAACCGAAAAACGAAAGGGGTTGGCCAAGTTTGAAAAATCTTTTTGCCAAATTTTACAAGAATTGAAAAGACTGGTTCATAATAACAATTTAAAATTTAGCTTACAAGACATACTGTAAAACGATAACATCTGATAGAAAAAAATACAAGTCCAGCTCGAAGTTTAATATCTCCACAAAAATCCAAAGATCTCTTACCTCTTTCACCTTGCCTTGAAACAGCAAGCAAACAGATGCATTGTTCCATGCCTAAAAATGAGTATGAACAGTCAGTCAGAAGATAATAGTAAAACTGTGGCAATGACATGCATAAAACAGAGAAGATCAGGAAAAGTAAACCGAGGTAGGGTGTATCGGTGGCATTTATCAAGCAAACAGATATCTCAGGCACTTGCAGTTTTGAACAACCAAAACACCGCACAAACACTTTAAAATCAAAACTTACTCGTTGTGAACCAAGAGAACCCACTCTTGGTTTATTTATTTCTCATTATAACTTTATATACCATTTAAAAAGAGGCCTGGTTTTGATACATAGTATAAACTTTGTATTACGTATCAAAACCAGGTCGCTTTTAAAATAGCAAAATTGCACCATTTATAAGGAGTTGGTGAAATATTTAGCATCGCTAAAATTAATATAGCTTATCGCGTACACGGTACAGCAAAAATGAGGTTCATTGGTTACACACTCTATTTTTCAGTTCTGCGGAGGAGGATGTTTTTATCTCTGCGGAACTGTGGAGGAGTATTTTCCCTACACAGATACTTCTCTGCTGACGTTAAATTTAAACATCCTCCTTTTTAAATAACGATAAAGCTCCAAGTGTCCATAATACTCCATGGTATTACAGGACTCGTTTGGCATGGTATTACATACCTTCTGATTGACTGCTGCTATATTATTGACCATTTGACCCTTTCACCCTTTCACCCCGGGAAGGGCCATATTATCATATCAACGTAAAACGTCAAAATTGAAAAAGCACACTGGAGTGACGGGGCGTTAATATGGGGTGCGTCTATTTAATTTCTATCTTTGGGGGGAGGGGCAGTTCATTCTAATCAGCAAATCTGCAAATGTAAACAAACTCACTGTGTACGTAAACAAATACAAAAAACCAATATAAAATTTTGTATGTATATAAATACCCATTTTGTATGTAAACAAATACGAAATTCTCCTGCGGTCCCAGTGTCCGAATAATAAAACTCAAAACACTAAAACTCACCGACGAATTATCAGGATCTAATTTTGTGACAGACTGGAAATTTTCAAATGCTTCATCATATTTACCCTCTGCAAGAGCAACAAAACCCCTAGAAAAATAATTCATGTGTTTGTCAATCGTAAATTTTGCCTAATTCATGTGATAATGATCATTGATTACGCAGCAACCGCATGATACAAACAGTCCCTTGAAATAATTTATTATCAACCGTTTTCAGGAAAAACCTCCCGCTTACACGGCTCCGAACAAAATAAAACGTTAATAAAGAAAATGTTTTGAATGGGGAAAGGAGGCCCACTTAGGGTCGTATAAACAGGAGCTTCGGGTGGTGTAAACGGGGAGTCCATTTAGGGCAGCGTTAACAGAAATCCACTTCGGACAGCGTAAACGTGGAGTCCACTAAGGGCAGCGTTAACAGAAATCCATTTTGGACAGCGTAAACGGGGAGTCCATTTAGGGCAGCGTTAACAGAAATCCACTTCGGACAGCGTAAACGTGGAGTCCAATTGTGGCAGCGTTAACAGAAATCCACTTTGGGCAGCGTAAACGGGGAGTCCACTTAGGGCAGCGTTAACAGAAATCCACTTCGGACAGCGTAAACGGGGAGTCCACTTAGGGCAGCGTTAACAGAAATCCACTTCGGACAGCGTAAACGGAACTCCACTTCGGACAGCGTAAACGGGGGTCCACTTAGGACGGTGTAAACGGGGAATCCACTTAGGACAGCGTTAACAGAAATCCACTTCGGACAGCGTAAGCGGGGGTCCACTTCGGACAGCGTAAACGGGTAGTCCACTTAGGACAGCGTTAACAGAAATCCACTTCGGACAGCGTTAACAGAACTCCACTTCGGACAGCGTTAACAGAAATCCACTTCGGACAGCGTAAACGGGGGTCCACTTAAGACGGTGTAAATAAAAAGTTCACCAAGAGCGGTACGAAGGGGACATATTTCCTACCTGTTCATGACAGTGACACTGAGCGTTTTTGGATCTCCTAGGGAAATTTGTTCCACTTTCTTGAAGTACTTTTTTGCAAGAATGATGTCTCCAAGCTAAAACAATAAACAATATTTTGTTATTTGTTGGTACAGTATAAAAACCTGCAAGATTTTGTGATCAGTATGCCGAATAAAAAAAGAGCCCTAATAATTACGAGGATGGTATTTTTTCGTGATCCGTGATTGGCCCGCTCAGGATGCCCGTGAGCCGTGAATTGAAGATATTTTATTTCGTGAAACGTGATTCATTGTGTGAAAAAAAACCTGATTCGTTAGAACAAAGTTTCATTTTTTCTGTATTGTAGAGAAAATCTGCAAAAAACTTTCATTCCATCACAAGAAAAAAGCTGGTTTTCATTCGATC
>JAYJMH010026490.1:0-18133 GCA_036873815.1 Phacellophora camtschatica
TCTATTTTTGACAGATTTGACGTCGTAACGTACGGTCAGTAGGGACTCATAATAACTTGTTTGGCGTGCGTGGAAACCAAGCCTACGTCTTTGAGCGAAAATGCAAAGTAATTGCAAAATAATTGTATGATGTGCAAAATAATTGCAAAATAAATGTATGTGTTTGATTATAAGTCCCTGTCAACCGGAGTGGCGCGAAACCTGTCAAAGAACACAGGGAAATAAGGGACTAGTATAATACCGGAAAAGAGTTACAATAGCGAAATCCTTTCATTTTTCCATTGTTTTGCCCTAATTTTCAGGGTTCTGCAACCTTTGCCTGAACTCCTTCCCACAATGCCTGCTAATAAGTCTTGTCAGTTAGAACTTGATTAAAATCTTGTTGTCTAGTAACAAACAACACTCATAAATAATTAACCCAATATTTCAGTTTTTAAGCTGGTGAAAAATTTATATCTAAAATTTAGATTCTTGTTGGGTTCTTGAGTCTACACAGGATGACCCAAAAAGAAGCTTCGACGTTTGAAAATCCCCGAAAATTCGATTTTGTTACTAATTTCAAAACTTTGTTTTTCTGCCAACGTGAGCAGGACCAAGTTAATTTTAGAAGCTACCATTGTTATGGTAACTTTGAGGAATGATGGCGTAATTTCGAGGAATGATGGCGTAATTTCGACTTGAAAACCCAAATTTTGAGCTTTACTTTTCAAAATCTTTGTAATTTAAAATTAGAAAATATCTTTTAAAGCGTTTAATGCATCGAATGATATTTTTACATCTTATTTACAACATTCCTAACAATATGAAGTCATGGCAACTTGCAGCAACATGATTTATTTTTTCATCATAGCAACTTATACCGTTCATCAGAATCAAGTCGCTTTTATACCGGCAAAATTACATAGTTTTTAGTGTGCTGGTGAAATATTTGACAATTCCACTGTTAATTTAACCCTTCTTGTACATGGTTAAATAAAAATAAACTTGATTGGTAACAAACTCGAATTTTGGTAATTTTTCAAACGTAAGAACATTTTTTTGGGTCACCTGGTATACGTTGGGATTTGTATTCATAAAATTGAATTTTTAATATGTAGAACAAATATACTTTGATACCAACAATGCTTTGCATGGCTCAGCTCAAACACTTTTTGGGCAACATGATTCAATTTTATCAAATTTGATTGTCTGTCAGTTGACCCACTGTTTGATTCTGAATGAAGCAAATCGAACCACAAGCAAGTAAATTGGATCACATCATTTTCTTGTCATTACACTGATAAATCAATTGGTCAATTGATAACATTCATAATTTATTGCATATGATATAAACGAGAGGAGATATTTACAATAAGGATATTGATTTCAAAAACATTTCGAATGGAGAATGGCTAAAATTCAGACCAGAAAGTTTGTAAATTCTGCAGGCAAGTTTTCAAAGGATTTTCATAAATACACAATTGTATACTTTCAGATTGTTTGCTCTTTTCATTTATTTAACTTTTTGCACTCATTTCTGTCACAGTTAAGGAAGATGAAGTTGAGGTGACTGCAGACTGGGAAGATGATGCGGAGGAGAATTTAGATGAGAAAGCACCTGAAATTGATGAAATTGAAGAACCTGAAAATGTTGAAAGTGAGGAAATCAAAGAACCAGGTAATCCAGTTTGGAAAAACTTTGTTTTTAGGCTAACAAGAAAGCAATGTCTTGATGCAGGCCCTTTTTAAGGTACTATCTAGGGGGCTTTGGCCTGCATGTCCCACCAGCAGCAGAGGAATTTGCCCTCCCCCTCCCCCCGTAAAATACATACTGGAGGTCAAAATTAACCTACTGGATAATCTTGGTATAAGTTCCCTTCTGAAAAATATGGGCCCTAAATCCTGAATATACATTCAGGGTTAGTTTTTATGAGTTTTACCTCAGCTTATCTGGCAGCAAATTAGCCTACAGAACCTAGAAACTTTCCGGGTCCCCATCAATTCTTTAAAATTCCCATCCTGATGACATGGCAAACGCAGGGGCTCCACAGTGGCAACTCTTCCTCCTCTAATTTATTACAGTTTTTATTGCATGTCTTCTTTAAAAATAATGTGTAAAACATTGAAATTGAACATATTTCTTTGCAATTTTGTGGAGTACCTCAACTGCCTTGGAGTATTTAAAATTCTGGTGTGAAACATTGTTTATTTTAACTACTCCCTATAAAATATATGTACCCCTAAACGTAAAGTACTAAAATCTGCCAATATTTTTGCTGTGCCCTTCTACTTTAAAATGCAAAGTAAATTTAAAATTCAGCTCTAGTTTGTCTACACCCAATTCAAGTCATGTGACCAATCTCCCGATAAAACATCTTTTGATTTCTGTAGCATATTTTATGCCATCAAAACTCGTGCTTTCAATGCACGAATTAGAAAAATACTAAAAGTTCACACGACTTGAATCGGATGTAAACAAACCTAGTTAAACATAGGTCTACCGTATTTTCTCCAGTAAACGCCCAGGGCGTTTATAAATTTTTTAAATTTTAGAGGGGGCCTTTATTGGAGAGGGGCGTTTAGAAGACAGGGGGCGTTAATTAGAGAAAATACGGTATTCCTAACTTTATATATAAATCGTGGTTTTGCTTTTATTTTTGTTTTAGAAAAACTAGAGACCACTGTTAAACAAAATGGCAACCAAACTGAAAGTTTATCTTCTAAAGTAGCATCAAAAAGATCTGAAAATAGTAATTCACCCATAGATGATTTCAAAGACCATGTCAATGTTATTTTTATTGGGCATGTTGGTAGGTTTTTAACTTTCAGATATATGCTTGATAATACTTCCAAAAATTTATACCTGATTTTAGATTATTCATATCGAGGTTTAATATAATATCTAAATCTGATTATGGGCATATTTTATTCATCCTTGCAAACCTACCGATTTCTAAAAAACAGCAGACGTTTCAGAAATTCGATTTGGCATGTCAGCAAAGAATAGCAAAGGGCTACCCTTGCATTGAGGTTCGAATAGGAGAAACAAAGGAAGAAACCATTACACAATGGTTCGCTAAATGAAAACAACAATATCTGCGAAAGTCTTGCAAACCTTTTGTTTTTTTTTATAATTACCAACCATATTACATCATGATCTTATTATTTCTGTTTGTGTTAAAGCTACTATTGTTAACAAATATGTATTGTGATTTATTGTTTTTAGATTTATTTAATATTATTATTCATGGCCAAAGCTAGATAGGCTCTGCTTTCTTTGGATCGCGTAGAATGCAGTTTTATATCTAATTTGTATTTATATATATATATTGATTTATTTGTAAACTATTTGCATTCTCAAATGAAAATGATGATGATGATGATGTTATTGGAGGTTTAGAAAGTCTAATGTCTACTGAAGTCTACTGTTTTCAGAATATTAGACGAACATAACACGAATTCAAACTCTACAATTTCTACCGAAAACGGAATTTGTACCAATGAAATACATCCTAAGTCAATTATATGTCATATCATTTATATACGTTTTAAAAATATTTTGTAGATGCTGGAAAATCAACAATTGGAGGTCATCTTCTGTAAGTTGTCGTGATTGTATTTTGTTGTTGCTTATTTGTTTTTTTTTTTAATGTGATGGTTAAACATCATTTTTTTTCTTATGAGAAACTAATGCTTCACTTTTAAATTTTGAAACATATTAATTCTTCTGTTATTTCAACGAAAAATTATTATCTTTCAAAATTGTTTAATAACAGCTTTTAAATTTTTTTGTAATTAGAAATAAATGAGGTGCTATTAGTTTAATTTGGTTGAAGAGACTAAAAGATTAGTTGACAAGCTTCGAAACAAAAAAGACTAGCTTTCTTTACGTCAGTAGTGAACTTTAAAAACTATACGAATTCAAAGATTATTTCTCGATAATTTTGGTTGTATAGGTTTTTAACTGGTCAAGTGGACAAAAGGACTCTGGAAAAATACGAGAGGGAAGCAAAGGAAAAGAATAGAGAGACTTGGTTTGTAAATGTTTGAAATCTTATTCTTGTTGTGGCAATCAATATTTGTTTAAATTCGAGGGCAGAAAACTTAGAAAGGGCACCTGAGGGGTGTCGGTGTTTGGCTGCTAAACAAATAAAAACCAGATTAGTTGCTACCATATTTGATTGAAGTCTAAACGTGATGCTCCTCATTCCCTAATTGCACTCAGCCTTCTTTCAGCTGTTACTGAACACGAAGTAGCAGAACTTTAGACACTGATATGACTGTGGTGTAAAGGCTATTTGGAACTAGGTTTCTTGGGATTCTTTGTTAATAAGCTAAATATAAACTAGAAGCTCCTGAAACTCATTTTAATTCTCCAACGTTAATAATTTCCGACAATTAAATCCTCCTAAAGAATCTTCAAGATCAGCTATTTGCTTATTTGCAGCATTTGGCGGACATTCTTCAGTAGACCTGAGAATCTATTTTCCAGAAAGGATTCTGCCCATACCACTAAATGGGGGCAATGGGCAAAGGCAGCAGTTGCCCTGTTGCCCCGTAGCTCTGGGGCGCCCTTGTATATATTTGTTGATCTGATGCTATACTTTATCAAAAGGATGATTTTGAAATGATTTTGAAGAACATCAATGTTTTGATATTATGTATTTTTATTTATTCAGGTATTTGTCATGGGCCTTGGATACTAATCTTGAAGAAAGAGACAAGGTAGGTAGTTTTAAATTTCGACAAGGTACACACATATTGATGATATTTAAAACCAGGAGCTGTCAATAATTTCTAAATATTTACATAAGGAGCTGATGCGTTTATTTGTGTCAAAACTTTAGAAAACTATTATTTACTTGCTGTACAAAATTACAAAGATCGAACGATTTTTTCTGTGTATATATGAAGCAAAACTGCCATAAAATTTCCAAGCATACACCCTTTGATGTGCAAGAGTTTTGATAGAGAGATAAAATGAGTTCAATTGTGGCTTGTTCAAATTTTGTGTTATCAACAAGAATTGTGCATACGACTTTGTTTTTTTAGGGTAAGACGGTGGAAGTTGGCAGAGCATCGTTTGACACCCCAAACAAACATTTTGTTTTACTTGATGCTCCGGGACATAAGAGTTTTGTGCCAAATATGATCGGTGGTGCAGCACAGGCTGATCTTGGTGTTTTGGTAAGTTTGCATGTTGATTCAAGCCATTTTTGCTTGTTTGGTTAGCTTTTTGTACTTGGTATACGTAAATATAATAACGTTTACATCGATCAATGAGATTTGTTGGTGCTTCTATTGATATTTTATTCTTGTTTTAGGTTATTTCCGCTAGAAAAGGCGAATTCGAGACAGGTTTTGAAAGAGGTGGACAAACAAGGTAAGTAAACAAATATGAAGACAGTAAAAACAAGAAAATCTAATGCTTTAACGCTTTTTTGTTTTAGGGAAAATTTAATGCTTTTTACATTTATATATATATACGCATATATAATTTAAGTTAGTTACTATAAAAAAATATAATTTATAGCGCACATAATATCTAGCGAACCATACAGCAGTTTAACAGCTCCAAACAACAGGCAACATGTAAATTTTGTTCACTGGGTTTATTAACAATTTTGGTGGACGCAATTTTTCATAAACCTGTGGAAAGCTTTTACTCACTAAGTGTAAAATATTCTTGAGAGCATATTTTCAGGCAAATGATTTAATTTACAGCATTATTTATGTTCGAAAAGTACAAGTCGGTTGGCATAGGATGGTAGTTAGTAGAGAAAGTGAAAAAACGCGCAAGTGGAAAGCAAATAACCACGAAAAGACCAGAAGACGCAGCGCTTAGTGCCAGCGACCACGTATGTAAAATTTATCGATCTATCCATTTGCGAAAAATCTTTTCAGCGAACGTATATTCTCGTCGCGAAGAAAAAATGAGAGTGTTGTTTTCTCCACTGCTAGACCCTCCTTCCGCCATGAGCAAAAAATAAAAGCACGAAATATTGTGCTCTGATTGGTTCTTTTTGCGAAATTACGTCATATGTAAACAAATCATGATTTTGATTTTTAAATTTCCAGGGAACACGCTATGTTGGCAAAAACGGCAGGTGTGAAACATTTGGTTATTCTTGTTAACAAAATGGACGATTCAACAGTTAACTGGGCAGAAGAAAGGTACTAACATAAAATTTGTGTTATTGTTGAAATCAGTTCTACGTGGTTAATGTGCTTCTTTAGATTTTGAATTTTTCCCCCATGTCATTTGTTAAGACCTATTGAGTTTTTCCCCAAACTAAAACACAACATGTACCAAATGCCAAATATCTTGAATTTTCCCCCATCTCATTTCCTGCCGAATTGTAAAGAATATTGACTCTTGCTATTCATATTCTATATTCCACATTCCATATTTCATACTCCAACATTCCACATTCCAATTTTCAGTTTACAGCAAAGAATCTCAACGGGGAGTGGTGTTTTCACCGTTTTTTGTATTTCGATTAATTCAAATGTATTTTTTACAAACGATATGTATAATATATTCAAAAGAAAGGAAGAAAATATATCTGGATGCTAAAATTTCTTCTTTTTTTCAAGATACAAAGATGTAGAGTCGAAATTGCTACCATTTTTGAAAAAAGTTGGATTTAAAGCTTCTGGTAAGTGAAAAAAAATTTAATGATACATTGTGTATTTGTTGTCAATGTACAGCAAATTTTTAATGCGAGTGCGTAAAAGAGAATATATTAGCCTGTGTGCAGACTTGTCACTGCGGAGGATGCACGCAGGCTAAGAATACATTTGATGTAGACAATTGGTCTGCAGAGCCTATCTAAACGAACGGCCTAGACTACACCTGGTAAAAGTTCAACCAGAAGTCGTCGTCTTTATTCTCACAATTTAATAAAAATAAAATTTGTTTAAAAAATGAATTTAGCAATATTTGCTTCACGATAAGCTAATTCTAGTGTTTTCCAAAGAGTCATTGAAGCCGTTATAGTATCGGTTGTTTCGGCTTGTCTTGATTGCAAATCTGATATTATATATTAGAAGATTAATATATCCAACCCAAGGCATCAGTTTTGAGAGTGAGCTACCAAGTTGTAAGTTAAATATTTAACACTGCTATTAAAACAATAGATCTTTCATCAGCAGGCTTTGTTAAACGTGTTACCATCTTTGTAGGACTCTCAGTATGTATATAATAATACTTATATTATGATGTTGTATAAATATATATATATACAATATATTTGGTAAATTATGGTACTAAAACTTTTGTAAAGAATTGGAGGCAAAAACAAGACTTAATGTTTAGCACACTTAGTCCTTTCAAACTTTTGTTCTCTTCAGATTTTAGTCACACTCTGAAGAGAACAAAAGTTTAAAGTGCTAAATTATATGCAATATATATATATATATATATAATATATATAATTAATATATTATAGAGGTTAGAATGACAAAAATATACACAAGTTTCACACACTTAGGCATTTCGGATTGAAATCCTCATCAGAGTGTGCATATTTATATATTATTCATATTTAGTAAAGCTCATATATGGATTTTATTACTTTTTTAGAAATGTCTTTTATGCCATGTTCGGGATTCACGGGTGCAAATTTAAAAGATCCAGTTGACCCAAAAGTATGTCCGTGGTACCAGTAAGTAACCTTTATTTATTATCCGTTTAATATTTCAAAATATCACCCCTGAAATATCATATTCCATCAAACAACTAACTGAGAAAGCAATTCTTTTGTTAGTATTTTGTGATTTTTATCCGTGGGTTATTCCTGAAACCAGCCTTTTCTATCTCAAATTAACTTCTTGACTTATACCCCCCGTTGGTGACTGCATTCTGCGGACTACGTTTCGTCAAATGAAAGTGTTGGCTTGATATTAGTTACGCTAGATCGGAATTATCAGTTTATTCTTTTGCCATTAAGGATATATGATATGCGTTCTAGTGACAGGGGCTACTAAGAAACTGTGCGTTGTATTTTTGTTACTCCAGAGTCCCTAGTAGAGTTGGAGGGAGGGGTTTGAAATAAAAGGGGGACTGGAAATTTCCTGAATAAAGTGATTTGGAAAGTTGGTCATGTTTGAATAGTATTACTGCGATAATATATATATATAATTTTATGATAGTGTTTGAGGGCTTAGAATTGTATTGGACTAATTGAATTAAATGACAATTTTTGATAAATGCTTGATCCCAGTCTTTAAAATCTCATAGGAAATGTGTGCGAGGCTGTGTGAGGAGAATGTGGCTACAAATTATACGAGAAAGAGCATTTACATAATGTTATGTGGATAGTCAACATTACTATATAATTCGAATTGTTGGGCACAACTATAAAATTCGAATTGTGGGCAAATTTGTTGGACAAACTGATGAAATGCATTGTACACAATATTTTTAAAAGATTTCCACCAAACTAGGACTTGTTTTTAATTAATTGTAACATGTTACATAAATACTTTAACTTTGCTTTAGTCAAAATCGAAGTATCACAAATCAATTTAAAGGTTCAAACATATCACAAGCTTACAGCTGAAAATATTACGATGTGATGACATTTCCTTGCTGTAGCTAAATGGTAAACAAAGATGACTTGTATTTGTAATTCTAAAATTACTGATATGCACACATTAGGTCCATTATAAAAACTGTGGCAAAAACATTTTGTAGCAATGTAACAACAAATAAAAACCAAAATCAATCTTATTTTCTTTCCATAAAAGGCAGAATAGATGGTTGCTGCATAGTCTGTCTACAACCTTTGAAACCGTGTAGCTCTTGACAGAACCTGATCTCCGAATAAAGCGCCCGAAATTGTCCTTTTGGACTTATGCCTCCAATAACTTTGCATCGCTCTTTCTATCACACTATCACATTTTCAAGGAGGTTAACTTCTAACGAAGATGCACACAAAGGATACTTTGTCAAATTGTGCCTGCAGATGCTAAAATGTGCCTGCGACCGCCGGTCACGCCTGTCGCCACTTTCTGCATCCCTGCTCATGGTACTCTTGAGGCATTAGATCCCAGGGTAGCTTAACATCAATCAACGCGTTTTTGTGTGAGATAAATGTCTTCTCTATTTAGAGAACTCCTCCCTTACATGATTCCCTTTCATACATTTCCATCTACTTTTCCCCATACTATTAATCACTATCATTTAATTAACTTATGTACTTTGTTTATAAGAAATTTAATATAATTTTTTGATTTTGTTTTCTGAAATTTTGTTTTAATTTTTGATTGTGTTGTTTGAAGTTTAGATTTAATTTGATATTGTGATGAATGTTTGTGTAGAAGTAGAATTTAAAGTATAAACTGAACTCAAGTATATAAACATTTAACTGAACTGTACTGGCTATACCAAGGAAATCTTCGTAAGCCGGACTTTACACATGCCAGAGCAGTGTTTCAAAATATCAGGTCATCAATCGCCATATTCCCAATTTCAACATCCAGACTCTCCAGAATGGTCGTTAATAAAACGTTGATAATATTTCTTGCTTTAAAAAAATAGCTTTTAGTGTTTAGTTAGACCATGTACCATTTGTGTATTAGGGTAGATTATTCATATAAACAAACTATATGTTGCAGAAATTTAAAATAAAACACATAATTAATTACGACAATCAATTATTTCAAACACAATTCAATAAGTGTAAACAACATTGAGAAGGGTAATAGTAGTAACAGTATTAGTAACAGCATATGCAGCATAGTCCAAGTTCACCTGTATGCAGGCCACTACTTGCTCTATATAAGGAGCCTGACAGTGACAGGATATGTTCCCAACTAATTGTTCCACAATGATGCAATCTTCCTAACCGTAAACGCTACTGCCGCCACTACACCAGTAATAATCCCCACAGTTAGCCAAGTTGCGTCCCAATCTTCGTTGAGTCCACATTTCCAGGTATAATTTGACAAAACAAGATCTCCATCATACAAATACACGTTCCTGTGCCAATCGACTCTTCTCACTTTTCTATCTGCGCTTGGGATATCAACAACAATATAGGCATCTATTTTGCGATTATTTTGGGCTGTCCTCCAAGCCCCGTCATAATTATTCTTTGCAATTATTTCCTTGCTGTGCAGATTTGGATCAAGTGTGGTGAGATAGACTCCAATTCCATAATGTGCATCTTTGGCTGTATTAGTTGAGGCCTCGATCTTTCCAGAATTTTTAATTTTCCCAAGGCTATCTGGGTCTGTGTAGTGATAGTACCAAGAAGCCATCTTTCTGACTTTTCGTCAAAGTTATTACTCGTGTTTGGCCCGCGTATTCAGTCAAAATGGCTTATATTTCATGTGCACATCCTTATGACAAGGAAACATAATATGACCTTTTTACCAAGAAGCCAATGACACATAGACATTTCTGCCTTCTTAGAAATATCATTGTAACCAATCGTTGAATTCATGTCAGGGAATACCCAAAGCCGTATGCTCATTTTCAGGCCCCTCAGTGATTCAATTCAGTGATTTTATGGAGATTGGCAAAATGTTTTACTCAAGCATAGTAAAATGTTCATGGAGCCTGACTCCATACTTTTTGGTTTTCATTTCATGCCATAAAAAGCGTCTCCAAAAACTCAAAGAATAAACTCTAATACAAGAAAAGCACACACTTTGATACTCACAATACGCCAGTTTCAGTTAAGCCAGCCATTAACATGAAAGTTTCTGCAATACCACCGGGGCTAGCTTTACGAACTATAATATGATGAATAGGAGCTAAACGGAGTTATTTGTTCAGGCGGCGGAGCGATACTATATGCACACAAAGGCGCCTCTTTAAGAACAATAAGCTCTATTTTGAGGTTGGTATATCTTATTATTTTGCTCCTTTTCAGCCTCAATTGTTTCTTATTTGTGTTCTTATTTTCCTTCAACAGTTTTGATGCATTAACAATCTTTAATGAAAGTTCATAGGAACAGAATAAAATGAATAAAATGGAAAGCTATCTAGAGTAGTAAAACCTAATGTACCATTTTCGTTCTGTTATGATTGATCACTTCAGTGTATACGAAACAAAGATTTCATGTTTGATGTACCTGGAGGAAAGATGACAATTATATGGAGGGATTTATAGAGAGAATTGTGAGAAAATCTCCGTCAATTCAAATCTGAGCATGGGCCTTTCTTGTGTGTTTGTTTTTTTTTAGGTTAATTTCATCCTGCTCTTATAAATATTCGTGTGAACATTACTGAGAAAAACGTTCTCTAAAATATATTTGTTTAAATTCTCTTTTGTAAAGACTATCAATATGAAAAAATCATTTTCAAAACTAAAAAGAATGTAAAAAGGCACCACCAAATGCAGCTGTCTATTGAACTCACTAAAATTGCTGCATTTTATTGACACATAATTTTTTTTAAAGGCCAATGAAAGAGGCCGACCGCAGTTTTGCAATTTGCAAGCATGTCTACTTTAAACGTACCTGCCTTCACAATGTACACCCCGTGGCAAAGGCCTCATCAAGAGGTTGCGAAAATGATACCCTTCGTAAATGTAACCTCCAAAATCGTTGTCCCTCCGGGGGGGGGGGGGAACATACTTGCTTGCTTTACAGCAAGATTGCCCCCTCCTCTCCTCTGTGGGTTAAAAATCAACTGCCACTGTCATAGCAACAATTGCAACGTTTTAAACGTACCATAATGGTTGTTCGTAAGATGAAATGCTGACACAGATAGGTCTTCAACAATAAAAAGGTTGCACTTGGTTGGAGGAGTATATGGGATATATTCAGAACCTTGATTTTTCATCATTAAATTAATGCCCTTTACTTTAGCATTTTTGCAGCAAAACCTTTGCAAAAGATTGAAGAGAGATAGTAGAACCTGTTGACAAGATTTTTTATAATCTAATGATCTTATTCATCATTGGGTACAAACCAAATTATGAAATGAAACGGCAGAAAATCTATACTCTTTTAAAAGTTTTATTCAACAATAAGAAGGTCCTAGAGATATAGATGTACGGCACGTCGATAATTCAACATATACACTCTCTTTTTAAGTATCAAAAATTTTTTCTGATGCTCCATTTTTAGATTTATGATTTAATGTTTTTGGTAAACTTTTTAAGACTTTTGTTGCTTTAATAAACTTTACTAATAATTACTAATTGACTTTCTCTGAATATTAGTTGGAAAGCATTTTGCCTCTAATATTGGTCCTATTTCCAAATTACAAAAAAATCGGTCTGTCACAGCTTCTTCTTTCCTTTCCAAATGCTTTTCGAAGAAATAATTGAAGTTTATGGAGAGGATGGTGCTATTCTCGTTAGTAAATATATTTAGAGAACTCCTCCTTTACACAATTCCTCTTCATACAATTCCATCAACTTTTCCAATACCATTCATTAATGTAATTTATTTAACTCATGTACTTTGATTATATGAAATTTAAATTTAATTTTTGATTGTTTTTTATGAAATTGTGTTTAATTTGAGATCGTGATGTATGTTTGTAGAAGTGGAACTTAAAGCATGAACTGAACTAAAGTACATAAAAATCGAACTGAACTGTACTGCCTATACGAAGGAAATCTTCGTCAGCCGGACTTTACACAGACCAGAGCAGTATTTTACGATATCAGGTCATTAAACACCATAATCCAAATTTCAACATTCAGCCTCTCCAGAAAATGGTCGTTAATAAAACGTTGATAAAACTGCTTGTTTTTAGTGTTTAGTTAGGTCGATTATTTATATTTATGTTGCATAAATTTAAAACAAAACACAGAATTGATTACGACAATCAAGGATTTCAAACACAATTCAATAAGTGTAAACAACATTGAGAAGGATAATAGTAGTAACAGTATTAATAACAGTATTTGCAGCATAGTCCATGTTCACCTGTATGTAGGCCATTATTTGCTCTATATGAGGAGCCTGACAGTGACAGGATATGCTCCCAACTAGTTCTTCGACAATAGTAAAAAAACGAGGAATAGCTTCTTCTTTCCTTTCCAAATGCTTTTCAAAGAAATAATGCACGTTTATGGAGAGGAGAGTGATATTCTCGTTAGTTAATATGTTTAGAGAACTCTTCCTTTGCACTATTCTTCTTCATACATTTCCATCTACTTTTCCACATACCATTTATTAATATAATTTACTTAACTCATGTACTTTGTTTATATAAAATCTAATTTTAATATTTAATTTTTGTTTTATGAAATGTTGTTTTAATTTTTGATTGTGTTGTATGAAATCTAATGGAATTTAAACGAGTGGAATTCAAAATATAAACTGAACTAAAGTATATAAAAATGGAACAGAACTTTTGTTGGCCGTACCAGGGAAATCTTCGTAAGACGGACTTTATACAGTCCAGAGTAGTGTTTTATCCGATATCAGGTCATCAATCACCATATTCCCAATTTCAATATTCAGACTTTCCAGAGTTGTCGTTAATAAAACGTTGATAATATTTCTTTCTTTAAAAAAATTGCTTTTAGTGTTTAGTTAGACCATGTACCATTTGTGTATTAGGGTAGATTATTCATATAAACAAACTATATGTTGCAGAAATTTAAAATAAAACACATAATTAATTACGACAATCAATTATTTCAAACACAATTCAATAAGTGTAAACAACATTGAGAAGGGTAATAGTAGTAACAGTATTAGTAACAGCATATGCAGCATAGTCCAAGTTCACCTGTATGCAGGCCACTACTTGCTCTATATAAGGAGCCTGACAGTGACAGGATATGTTCCCAACTAATTGTTCCACAATGATGCAATCTTCCTAACCGTAAACGCTACTGCCGCCACTACACCAGTAATAATCCCCACAGTTAGCCAAGTTGCGTCCCAATCTTCGTTGAGTCCACATTTCCAGGTATAATTTGACAAAACAAGATCTCCATCATACAAATACACGTTCCTGTGCCAATCGACTCTTCTCACTTTTCTATCTGCGCTTGGGATATCAACAACAATATAGGCATCTATTTTGCGATTATTTTGGGCTGTCCTCCAAGCCCCGTCATAATTATTCTTTGCAATTATTTCCTTGCTGTGCAGATTTGGATCAAGTGTGGTGAGATAGACTCCAATTCCATAATGTGCATCTTTGGCTGTATTAGTTGAGGCCTCGATCTTTCCAGAATTTTTAATTTTCCCAAGGCTATCTGGGTCTGTGTAGTGATAGTACCAAGAAGCCATCTTTCTGACTTTTCGTCAAAGTTATTACTCGTGTTTGGCCCGCGTATTCAGTCAAAATGGCTTATATTTCATGTGCACATCCTTATGACAAGGAAACATAATATGACCTTTTTACCAAGAAGCCAATGACACATAGACATTTCTGCCTTCTTAGAAATATCATTGTAACCAATCGTTGAATTCATGTCAGGGAATACCCAAAGCCGTATGCTCATTTTCAGGCCCCTCAGTGATTCAATTCAGTGATTTTATGGAGATTGGCAAAATGTTTTACTCAAGCATAGTAAAATGTTCATGGAGCCTGACTCCATACTTTTTGGTTTTCATTTCATGCCATAAAAAGCGTCTCCAAAAACTCAAAGAATAAACTCTAATACAAGAAAAGCACACACTTTGATACTCACAATACGCCAGTTTCAGTTAAGCCAGCCATTAACAAGAAAGTTTCTGCAATGCCACCGGGTCTAGCTTTACACAATATAATATGATGAATAGGAGTTAAACGGAGATATTTTGTCATGCGGCGGAGCGACACTATATGCACATAATAGCGCTTTTTAAGAACAGTAAGTTCAATTATGAGGTTGGTATCTCTTATTATTTTGCTCCTTTTCAGCCTTAATTGTTTCTTATTTGTGTTCTTATTTTCCTTCAAAAGTTTTGATGTATTAACAAGCTTTAATACAAGTGCAGGAATTGAATAAAATAAATAAAATGGAAAGCCAACTAGGTTAGTAAAACCTAATGTAACATTTTCTTTCTATTATGCTGATCATTTCAGTGTACACGAAGCAAAGATTTCATGTTTTATGCACCTGAAGGAAAGATGACAAGTATATCACGTGATTTATGGAGAAAATTGTGAGAAAATTTCCGTTAATTCAAATTTGAGCTTGAGGTTTTCTTGCGTGTTTGTTATTTTGGCAAATTTCATCCTGCTTCTGTAAATAAGCGTGTAGGTCTATGAACATCTTTGAGAGAAATGTTATACATATGAAAAAATCATTTTCAAAACTACAAAGAATGTAAGAAGGCACCACCAAGTGCATATGTTTATTGCACTCACTAAAATTGCTGCATTTTACTGATTTTTAATAATTTTACATAATTTTGATTAAAAGGCTAATAAAAGAGGCCGACCGCAGTTTTGCAATTTGCAAGCATATAGTCTACTTTAAACGTACCTGCCTTCACAATATGCACCCCGTGGTAAAGGTCTCGTCAAGAGGTTGCAAAAACGATACCCCGTCCTAAATTTAACCTCTAAAATCGTGGACCCGTCGGGAGGAACATACATGTATGCTTTACAACAAGATTGCTCTGGATAAAAAATCAACTGCCATTGTCATTGCAACAATTTCAACGCTCAAACGCACCATAATGGTGGTTCGTAAGATGAAATGCTGACACAGATAGATCTTCAAAAATAAAAAGGCTGCACTTGATTGGAAGAAAACACTGATATCAATTCAATAATGCAATAAAGTCCAGGGACTGAAAAAGTGAATTTTAGGCTGCGTTGACAATGTGGTTGACATGCCTCGCACAATCTGTTGATCATCTATAATATAAAACATAAGTAGAAATTTGCTACAATAGATAATTCCGCTAAAGATGGCCTGAATGACTAAGATGCACTGCACTCCACTACCAATAGAATTAGTTTTTTTTTATAGTATAAATGGAAATTTGGAAAATAATGTGAAGAATACTTTGTCTTCATTCATAAATAAATTAAAAAAATATGTTTTCGATAATTCGTTGGTATTTGAAAAACATTTGGGTACAGTTTGTTTACTTCGTTAAGCAAAAGGTTTCTTTCATTTTCATTGTCACAAAATTTGCACGTTAAGATAAGATAAGATGTGTTTCATCTTCAACGAGGCCAGGGTATGTTTTATACAACCTATTTTCTCTTGTTGAGGATGGTAGAGCAGAGATTCATGCGCAGTGTATTTCATATTAATTAAAGTTAGCAAAGATTTTTACCAAAAATGGGCCTTTTAAATACCATAAAATTAGCTACTTTATCTTAGAAATAAATACTTTGAAATTGAAAATACTTCATTGAAAATACTTTGAAATTATATTCAAATATGAATTATAAATATTTTTAAATTGAATTTAAATCAATAGAGGCGGATTAATTTAGCGGAGCTATATTATAATGGACGGTTGGTTGAAAGCAATGAAAAAGCTTGACAAAGTGATTGCTCTTGAAAGCAGTTGCTCCTCGAATTTTTTTTCATGCGTAATTTGCGCAATGAATTTTCACACAACGCCATATGGAGGCATTTAATGAACCTTCGTTTAAGCTGCTGACTGTCAGATGGTCATATATTATGCTGCTGAGATCTGTATAAACAATGCACGTATTTAGTAACATAAATTATTCATTAAATTACTGTTCGCAATGAATTTTGAAATTGAATTCTCAGTTCATAACGAGAAATAAATGGAAATTGAATTGGTATGGGTATAATTTGTTTCTTAAACAAACCAGTTATGTTTCCACGAAAATATATTATTCAGACCTTATCAACAAGCATATGGAGACCTTTTTATTTTGTTTCGATGACGAATTCAAACCAAACGAAATTTGACTACACTGCTGAAAGACAATTGCATAAAATTGAGAGCATTTCTGCGATCTATAAATTTATCAGAAAATTCTGACAAAGGTTCGGTCTTTCTTCAAAGGTTTAGTCTGCTTCGCAGGGGTGGCATCGCCACTGCCCATAGCGGAAGACAGATAACCTTAAAATAACACCCTACGTGACAAGCTGCAAAAATACTATGTGTCTGACTGCCGTTGTGTTAAGGAAGCATTAAAGATTTGGACACGTGGTAGTAAGATTCTCTTTTAGTAACCATGAGCATGGAGGAAAAATGTTTTTTATGTGCGCGCAAGCTCATTAAACAGGTTTTGAAATCGAGCTTAATGAGTCGCATATTTAAAAAAAATGCCGCGAAGTGATAAATAATGGAATTTCTCCCTACCAATACTACCAGGGTCCGTGAGGTTTGCTCCGTTGTTTATTGTTTGAAGGCTACAAACAATAAATAAAACCAATATGGCGGAAGTTGCAACAATCAAAATATAAACAATTGAATATTTTCTTCCTACCAACGCATCCAATTTTTCCCGACATAACTGATTTTGAGCAAAAGACATATAAATATCAATTTTCCGTCAACAATTTTTCAGAAAAATTTTAGTAAATGTCGAAAGATATTCAATACTAAGTTTTTTGATGTGGATATAAGCTTTGCAGCTAGACTAGGCAAGTACCTGGGATATCTGCAATTCTAAAAATCTCAAACTTTTAAATAATTTAAATAATTTAAATAACTTAAACAAATAATTACTTTGCCACGTGCAAATGGCCTAAAAAAAATTCGAGTTGTCCTTGAATTTTCTTTATGAGGCAGCGTCTAGTTTTGGAGCAAAATTCTGACGAATAAATCCTTCGGTTTCATAATTTTTTGTTGTAATTGCAGCGAGAATAATTCAATTTTTTGAAGTAATTCAAACAAGTTGACAACGTTGAGCTTTGGTAAAAATAATCCTTGACATCACAGGTGTGCATTCAGCCAGATTTGCAAGACAAAAGAGCAATTCCCAGGCGTTCTTCCTGGCAAAATTCCAAATTTTTTAAATTAACAGAGATGCGCAGGCGTATAGTGCTCTTTGGCTAGCAAGAGCATAGAGGAAAAACGTTTGTCCTGCTGACCAAAGAGGACTTTGCGTCTGCGCATCTATGTTGATTTAAAAAATTTTGAATTTTGCCAGGAAGAAGGTCAATGGATTTCGAACATCTCTTGCAATCTTGGGAATCGCTCTTCTGTCTTACAAACCTGGATGACTGCACACCTGTGATGTCAAGCATTACTTGCACCAAAGCTCAACGTTGTCAACATGTTGGAATTACTTCAAAAA
>JAYJMH010026501.1:0-18131 GCA_036873815.1 Phacellophora camtschatica
GAGTATTCCAGCAAACAAGACAGCAACGATCATGAGTTGGCTCCATCAACGTCACTTTCTGGGGATGAACTTGATGATTCTGTTCAAATGAATGAGTGGTATGATAAGGAATGCAAAAGGCTCGCCCCTAAAGCAGACTGTGTTAGTGGAATCGGCTCTGGAGATTATGTAATTTGTAGATACGAAATGGAGTTATTTCCTGGTCTTGTTACTCGTGTCCATCCAAAAGGAAATGGGGTTAGAGTGATGGCGATGGAGAAATGTGCTGGTGGGTGGCGATGGCCAAAGGATAAAGATGAAATTGATTATGTGGACGATGATATAATACAAAAAATTGAGTTTCCAGTTCCTATCAATAACAGAGGAACTTATAAAGTCTTCGAGCTGGAGAAAGTATGGGGAAATTGAAGACTGGATTATCTGTAATTGTAAACCTTGAACAATTGTTTAAAGACATTGGAAAGAAATCTTTTCTTTAGATATTTTACATTAGGCAGGATTTAATTGTTTAATTAGCAAAAAAAGAAATACAAGGGTGGAAACACAACAATTTTTATGTTTTGAAAAACTTGAACCCTTCATGCGAATTTAAACTCTAAGAAAATTACATTTTATTCTGCTATTTCTCTTTGATCATATAAAAATGGATATTTGTAGTTCTGTTTGGTATTTTATCAGATTTAGTTGATAGTTTAATAAGAGAGCACCTGAAAATATATGTTTTGCATCGTTGGTGATAAGGAGACAAATATGTAATGTCCGTTACTTGTAATATGTGATGTCCGTTACTGAGTATTTTGGATTTTTAAAATAAATGACACAGCAATTTTGCAACCTACATAGCTTTTTATTTTGTGTGATTGGAAAGAGTTCTAATAATTGAGTATTGGTAAAAGCATGCAGATTTTTTAAATTAATAATTTTTTTAATAGCTCCAAAAGCTGAGTGTACAGAACTCTTTCAATTCAGCACCATGCTGTCAAATCCAGCAGCCAGTTATGCTCTATGGGCTACTTTAGTTATGTTTTACCAGAGTAATGTATCATCCATTGCCTTTAGGTTTATGATGCAGGGTCATACTTTAGCATGGCAAAAGATGAAGATGATGATTGGCACATTCTTGTTTCATGTGAAGATGGAATAAACATAACTGATCCCAATTTGTGAGTCAGTTTAAAAATTGATATTAAATTAATTTTTTTTGCAATATTTCATAGGATGCATACAAATTTGTAATTCGTTTAAATAATAGAAACCAGTTTATTATTTAATTTTGGCATGTATGATTTTTTATAGAATTTTTCTTGTTGACCATGCATGGACTTTTCAAGAAGAATTCGCAAAAAAGCAGTTGAGAGCATCTCCCAGTTTATTAACAAGAATGGCTAGCTTGGTGGACTGTGTGGATGATGACACTGAAGGTTGAAACAATTTAGGTTTACCATGGGAATTCAGAAACTTTGATAGTAGTTCCAAATAATTTTCCACTATATTAATTAAATCATTTTGTTGTCTTCTCTTTTTAATTTCTTTCATGTTTACTTGCGATGTTGTGAGCTGTATGGTAAATTGCAAAAACTACACTGCTGGAAACAACGAAATGATTCAATTAATATTGTAGGAAATTATCTGGAACTACTATCTTGGTGCTCAAATTCACATTGGTTTACGTTGCTTTATGTCATTTAGCATTTGCCATGTTTGCAAAAAATCTTAAAATTTGACCGTTCCTTTCTTTCTTCTATTGTATTTCAAAAATTTACAGAGAAACTGAAAATAACAATTGTGGTAGGACGTTTTTGGTTTGCTCTTTTTCCTTTTGGTGTATGCATGGGCTTTTCTCACCTGTCCCACATTTTATCACAGAAAAATTAAAACATGGAATGTAAGACAGGTAGATCTAGAAAAAATGACAAAGTAGTAAAATTAATCTTTACTTTTCTTGAAGCCTGTGTGGTGTATATGCTCCAAAGGATATGGCTCCTTTCTTTAGATGTTATGTTGCATAGTTTATTCAAAATTTTAACTTAAGGGCAGACATGCAAAACCTCGAGTTGGATAAGAAAATATATTATGAGGAAACATTTTTTAATTACCATGTATCTCAGAAAAGGCCAATGATTTGATTGAGTCTAGCAACACAATAATTACTTAAAATGCCACAAAATTTGTTTGCTGTTATTTATTAATAGTTAACTTAATTGAATATACTTGGAAATTTTGAAATTTGAAATTTTTGGTGTCTTGTGAGTCGAGATATTTATCTTTAAAGTTGAAATTGTGCATAACAGTGGATACCCACCAATATAAGGAACTTAGACACTAACTCTATACTAATTTTGCTTCTTGGGATAATATTATATTGATGCTGATTGTTTACAATCTTACGGGCGTTAGAGGTTTGCATATGGAAGTTTGACCGTGGCGAAATAATGGCCAAATAGTTAATCTTTTTACTCTTCATTTATTTTGTTTCATTTAACTGTTTGTATTATTTTCTTAGAAATGCTGGTTGATGAAGTCATGAAGAAGATATGGCAGTAGGTATTTATTAATTATTTTTTATGAAATTTTGAATCTTTTTTCAAACAATCATGAGGATAAAAACATCAAAAAAATTGGTTTAGTTCTACGTATCTCAAACAATCGTTTTGCATGTACAGAGTGTCTTAAAAACTTTGAAATGAACTATTTACCTAATATGCAGATCCTCACCTCTAGTTTTGTGCAATTCCCTCCAAAATTCGTTGAAAGCTCATTGAGTTATGAATCTTGTCAGTTAAAATTTGTGTGGGGACTAAAACCAAACGATCGGTATAATGTCTCGATGTTTCGAAACGAGAATAGAACAAGCTGGTGGATAATGCCAAACAATGGCAATATCATTACTTTCGTTTTATCTCACTGATTGAGATTTAAACACACTTCTTCCCTACATTGTTTTTGTTTGTATGAACACAACACAGATTCGAACGCTTTGATTTTTTAATTTTTAGGTCAAGTGAAATAGAATTTTGACCTTTAGAGACGTTGATCGAGGACATGTTGCTTGATTTTATAAGCCTTTGAAATGTATTGAGATGAAGATTAAAAAATAAAATTATAGCACTAAAATTAACAGAAAAAATAATTAACTCTTAGATAGCATTTCTGGTATTTAAGCCAACGTTTACACTGCAATTTATATTTTATTGTAGCTCATCAAACATCCCCCATTATGTTTGGTACTTTTTATGGCACAGTCTTTAGTTTTTAAAAAGCTTTTCCTTGGAAATATTCTACGTTCTGAGCGTTGGAAGATTATTGTTGGTATGGTGAAACAATTCGCTATGTTGAAAATAAAAAAGTTCCTAAGTAGGCCAACCGCTGTTTCGCAGACAACCCGAAGGCTCTTTTTTCATTAGCTTCTACCCAAGGTGGGCAGGGGAGGGTGCAACTCCATTCTCTGGTTTGATAACCTCTTACCCCCTACCTGAGCTGGTACTCACTTACCGATATCGAAAGGATAGACAGCTGTAGCTCTGACAGCTGGTGCCGAGCCCGCGCTCTCGCAGAGAATTTGGCTTTGGAACACAACACCTTAACCATTTGACCACTCGGCCCGTTAAATTGTTAAAAGGCTTCGGAAAATAAATGCATAAAATGCTTTGAAAAAGCAAACGTTTCAATATTTACTCAAACATTTTATTCCCAGAAATGTTAAATCTATTAGAAGAAGTTACCACATTCCAGCCGACTTTTTTATTCCAATGACTTATTTTTCATATCGTTCTTCCTTTTTCTCTTGAAAGCAATAGTTAGGATGAAGTAAAATGATGTTAAACTGTCATTCTTAATTAATGTAAATGTGCTGCTTTTAAAGGCAATACATCTGATATGAAGTTCTAATTATTTTTTAGATACTGCCAAACGTACAAAATTGCCAAGACGGTAAGTAAAGGTTATTTTGTAAAAAGAAGAGAAAATAACCTTTCTATTGTGAAAGGGGACTTCTCTGAACGTATGAAGAACGTCTCATAGTTGTTAGTTAAAACTGTAATCTCTAGATTTCTGAGAATCTAATAGACTTGCTCCATGTCTGTTTCGTTAAATCAGTAAAAAGATTAAACTAAAATAAAAATATGTTCATGCGGAGAAAAATCTTCTGCGGAGGATAGAACGAAGTTTTCCTCCGCAGAAACATATTTTAAAAACTTGGAGCAAGTCTAAGAATCTCATAGTTGTGAAATCTTTTGTGTCTAATCGTAAATCACATTGTTATGTTCACGACGTGAATCTTTTGTTTGACAAAGTCTGCTTTTCTTGCAATACTTGGAGATGTTTTTCTGGAATTTTCTATTTACTTGAATTTCATTGTATATAGATTATAAAAGAAGATGGATCTGTAGAGGTTTTTGATGACCCTGATCAGAAAGTTACTCTTTGGTATGTCATGGATGAATTTGGTTCGCGGTTTTATCATTCCGATGAGCCAAACATGGCCTTCAAGTTATTCTATTACGTTCCAACTGGGCTTTCATACACTCTGATATTTCCTACCAAAGACATTGAATTTGAAGGTAGGAATATCATTTCTTGATATATTTCAATTTTGTTGCAATTCATCTACAATAGCGTATAATCTCAGCATTGTAGCAGCTTTCTCCGAGATAAAAACAAATGTTAAATATGCCATTGTATGTCATCTTATGTTCATATACACATGACTTTTTTTCACATTGACTATTGTATGACAGTAACACGTGTATTATGAACCATTTTTTAAAGAACTTTGAGATTTATTATCCGCTAAAAGTCTGAAAAAATTAATTAGAAACTGGTAGAAACTAGTTGCTGGAAGCCAAAAAAAATAGATTTATATCTTTTTTGACTAAGCGGAATTTGCCATCACAAATCATCATCTGCTATCATAAATGTCTGTTATCTGGAACATACGTTTTTTCGAACGACAATACGTTTCGCTCCCTCGAATGGATGTTTGTTTAAATGTGTTTTAGCAATTTATATTCCAGAATTAATGCCAGTTGCCAGGCCAAGCTTAACATATGAATGGGTTATGTGTGGTTTCTACATTCCCGTAATCGATTCACTACGCAAGACAAGAATCTGCTTATTGTTTTTGTAGAGGAGGCCTCAAGAGATTATGCGCTTGGTGTTGAAGACGAATTACAACGTGGTGCCAGGTTGTTTCCATGGTTTCCTGATAGACTGAGTGCAGAAGAAGTCAAAGATGAATGGATAGAGAATATTGATAAGCTTGAACGAGAGGTTTGTAAAGCTAAAAATTAACAGTTTGTTTTTTTTTCTTAACTATATATATGTATATAGATACCCGGTGAATCAAAAAGCGAGGGTTTTGGCTTCCTATAGTTTTTCGGAGAAACAGACGATCATGCTCATTGGGAGTCCATTGTGATCCCGAGAGGCTAATTTGGGTATGAAATTTTTAATTTTCCCCTGACAAGAACATGAGATTGCACGTGCACTTACAATTATTGCAAGGCTGAAAAGTTGACCAGACTTGACCGAAGTTTACGCTGATTTTAAGTCTCTTGCAAATGAGGATTGTAACGAAAGCCCGTGTAATTTAGTCATTTCACATCTAAGCTAGCTATTCGAACGCACAACGAACTTGAGTCTGACCGTCTGTTTCCTCACAAATCTATGGAGCGCCAAAAAGCATTTCTTGGCTCACACGGTACTGTTTTTCGTCATTTTTGAGAGCTAATGTTTGAATCTACACACGTTTTTTTTAATAAGAAACCGGCTTATATAAAAAGCAGCAATGGAGCTGTTGAAAAGTTAAGAAACTATCAGTGCTCAGCCAAAATATCAAGAAACTTTGTAAATTTCATTTCTCTTTGTAATTTTTTATTCATAGGCAGTGAAGGACTTAATTTTGACCTGAAATACTCATAGTTACATGGAAGTGCCACCACAGGACGTTTTCCTGAGTTTGAAATGCGTTAAATTTCAAACTCAAACATCATTGCGTTAGTTTTCAGGAAATGTGAATGTTTTAAAAATATTTTAAGAAAATAATGCAGTGTAAACGAAATTTACAAAGAAGAAGGCTTTGCTTTAGAAAAATTACAATTGGACTAATTGAAACGTAATATTACTTCATAAAAGTGTCTATGGTAATTTAGTTAGAAATTTGTAAATTTTAAAGAAAGTATCACCATTATTTAATCCACAGGACAGATGTAACGAAATAATTTCGAGGGAATTGCGAGAAGAAGTTAATTTTCCATCCGATGTGATATTAAAAGTTTACACAAATCGCACTGAAGTAAAGGAGTTTCTCACACATCCTAGATTTGTTTTGCACGATGACGAGAAGACAGCAGATATTATGTGGCTTAATGAACATTTTAAAGACTTTATGTAAGTATTTTATTAAGGACAGCATGTTTAGAAGTTTATACCGTGTTATTCGTTTGAAAAACCACTACTGGTTAAATGGGTTCGATCTATCAGTACCGATACATTTGGCCTGATTGATCAGTACCAATACTTTGGACTCGATTAATCGGTACCAATACTTTGGACCCGACTGATCAGTACTGATACATTGGTCACGATTGATCAGTATCAATACTTTGGACTCTATTGGTCAGTGCCGATACATTGGTCCCGATTGATCAGTACCAATACAATGGACCCAATTGATCAGTACTGATACATAGGTCCCAATTGATCAGTACCAATACATTGGACCCGATTGATCAGTACTGATACGTTGGACCCGAATGATCAGTACCGATAAATTTGGCCTGATTAATTAGTACCTATGCATTAGACCAATTTGGTTGGTACTCAGTGATGTGTTCTGTTTTTAAAAATTGGAAATTGAGGATTGGTTTTAAAAAATTGGAACCTAAATATTGTTTTTTAAAAAATTGGTATTAAAAGATTGGTATTTAATAATTAATACCTAAATTTACATGTAAGTACCTAATCATTGTCTTGGCAAATTTGTTGATCAATAAAATCAAATAAATTTCAGCCACGAAATAATAATAAATTACTGCTTTATTGAATTGATGACAAGTAAACAAAGTTTTGACAAAAAAATGAAGCATGCTGGTCAACAAATTTCTGTCTGTAACTCACCCTAGGTTTCACAATGCTTTTACATTTTCCTTAATTGATAATGATTTGTTTGGAAAGTTGCACATTTTCGAACGAAATTTATTTTTAAACATCATTTTGAATTCGTTTCATTTTCAGATCACTGGCTGACACACCTATGAAACTTATTAATCAATTCCCATGTGAACACATTTTAACAAACAAGGACTTGCTGGCCGAGGTTGCAATGAGAAGCATTAAACTTGATGGACGTGAAATTACTGCACAAGAGACTGAAAATCGAGGACCCTTGTGGTTGCCCACAACCTTCAATTTGTACTCCGAGTTGCCGCAATTTATAAAGTGTTTTAAAGAAAGAGAGGAAAGGTATGTGCTTTATAGGCTCATTACACAATTTAAACATTTCTGTCTCACTTACTTAATATATTCGCTTTATAATTTACTGCCTCGCCCTATCCGCTCACTCCGGGAATTATAATACTCCAGCAAGAAACCGGCTTGCAGCAACAAAATGTTGTCAGAGCCAATCAGAGAGCAGTATTTCAAGATTTTAGCGCTTCTGATTTGCTCAAAGGCACACTATCGCTAATGTTAAATGGCTAGATATGTCACAATGAAATTCACAAAAGATATGTTGTTTAATAATTCTCGTTTAAACTGCGTCTTTGGATCTCCTAAACCATAGCGTTTTACCAGATGAATTTAATGGTGCTTGGAAACACACTCAAAAAGAAATCCGAACAACTGAAAATTAAACGCTTATTTATGAATGCAACGACTACGAAGTGCTTTCTCTTTTTACAGCATCTTTACCAAAAATCTACCAAAGTGAAACAGCAATTTTAGTTTTCAAAATATTTAGGCTACTGATTTTCAAGATTCTTTTTGAATCTTTGTTCAGAAATGTTTTCAAAAACAAAGTATGTTGTCTGGAACGCCGCCGTGATTCAGACAATCCTGCAACCCGATTCTTTAAGAACGTAGGCCAAAATTAAAACCTCTGGTGTCGAATGGGAGGCAAATTCGAACTTTAAATGTTACTATCTCAATTCTCAAACGATTAATATCAGCAAGCCAGATTTTTATCTTTACGTTGACTATAGAGGATTACTTAAAAAATTGTTTTTGACGGATTTGAGCGATATTTTCAGTACTAGCTTTAATCAAACTTGTTACCATTTTTTTTTTACACCTGGTAAAATACATTACAATTGTAGGTTATACAAAAACAATCGTATTCTTTACAACCCAAGAAAGACCGGAGGCTATCTGGCTTGGGCCGCTAAACTATAGTATTAAATAAAACTAATAATTACTGACCATATAAGCATATATATCTATTTCTATATTTTATATAAAATTCTGTCTTGATACATTTAATATGATATAAGGAGCAATATTTAATAATAAACTTACAATCTGGTACAATATTCTTTATAATTCATGCCTTGGGTGTTGTAATATCCATTTTTAAGCACCAGTTTTGCAATCAACATGGCATTCAACTAATACGGCCTAGGCAACACTGTTACTGATGCAACTATTGCTAGGTTAGCAAGATGTGTAGATATTTTATTCTTGAAACTACTTTTATTTTCGTTTATATCTGAGAATAAACACGAGATATTCTTATTTATTGATACTGGGTGTGGGTGTTGCCTGGGCCGTTTAGATGGAGGCTTCTTGTTTTAAGATGATATCAAATTTATTATTTGGAGATAAATATCTCAGCACACCAGGCAGTGCTTTTGTCGAGTAAGGCAGCAATTTGTAAGTTAACTATTTAGGATAACTGCCTATACAATAATGAATTCAGTAAGCCAACGTCTTTGTGAGTAAATTATGTCAAACGTGTTGCCTTATTTTTTTGAGGCACCCGGTACTTTTTACTAATTTTTTATGTGGATAACTTTCAGGTATTTTATTACACGAAAGAAGATTTTAGTTGTTAGCTGGTTTTGATTTTTTTAAACTCTTCTACATTTAGATTCTTCGCGCAAAGAAATGTTTAAATTTTCAGATGATCTAAATCTTATTTATTGTAAATAGGTTTTTAATAGTTTTAGTATTTATTTTGTAATGTGTAATATAGTTAGATTTGCCCTGGGAAGGGCCCTTGAAAACCAGCAATTTGTGTTGAAGGGTTACTCTCCCCATAGATAAATATGTCAAATGAAACAATCAAAATATTTACATTGCAGAAATTTGGATAACATTTGGATGTGCAAACCTTGGAATTTGGCTCGTGGCTTGGAACACACAATTACGAATAATTTAGATCATATCATAAGGCTTTTGGAAACAGGACCAAAGGTATGATGCTACCTGGTATTAAAACAGTATTATGTTCTTCTGCTCCTTGAATTTTAAATTTTTGTCGTATTTTATCTGTTGATAATTTTCTTGTGGCCATTATGAGACGAGCCATTATGTTGTATGTAGGGGGTGATGTAACACTCCCAAGCATACAAAACCATCGCTCCGTCAGGTAGATCTGAGATTTCCAGGCACTTGGTCAGCGGGTTTGACATCCAGCGAGTCACCTCTCCCTCCAATGTCTCATGACATCCCAAGAACTCTTTCTAGCGCCATCCTTGGAAAACCGACTGACGATAGAACTTTTAACAAATATCCAAACATCTATATTTTAATTATAAATATTAACGATAATAATGAGCGACGTTTCGATGTCATCTTAGCATCATTTCGACGTTGTTTGTATATATAGAAAAATAAACAATAGAGAGATTTTTTATCACGTGATGATAATTTATATCTTAAACGTTTTATTACAATAATTGCTATTGCCTGAAAGCATTTAAAATTGCAAGGCTGACAACAAAAGAAGTTATTAGCTTTCTGGACTTTGAAATCAACTTTGTTGACTTTCTATGTTATTTTAAGAAGTTAAGATAAGAAAATTACGACTGATTTACTTTCTAAATTAGTTACGTGCTAGTCCTACCCTTTTTCTAATACACTGTTTGTTACAGTGAATATGCTATGGAGCATTATCACAGTGAGTAAATTTCGAAAGGAATGCTCTGATTTTAAATGTGGTTTGTTTTCCATTACAGAGTGTAACATAGTACCTTTTGTTTGTGTGCATAATGCCAAGAAGTGATTCAATTTATACAGATAATTTTAATTTTTAGGTTGCTTGCAAATATATCCAGGATCCAGTTTTGTTTTTCAGAGATGACGTAGGGAGCGTAAAATTTGATATACGATACATGGTTTTGTTGAACTCAGTTGAGCCATTGAAACTTTATGCTTACAAGATTTTCTACACTAGATTTGCAAACATGTAAGTATTTGTTTTTGAATGAATTTTCAGTCAAGTAATAATATGTAGTAAGTAAGTAACAATATGTAGTAAGTAAGTAATAGTATGTAGTAAGTAAGCAATAATATGTAGTAAGTAAGCAGTAATATGTAGTAAGTAAATAATAATATGTAGCAAGTAAGTAATAATATGTAGCAAGTAAGTAATAATATGTAGTAAATAAATAATAATATGTAGCAAGTAAGTAATAATATGTAGTAAGTCAGTAGTAATATGTAGCAAGTAAGTAATAATATGTAGCAAGTAAGTAATAATATGCAGTAAGTAAATAATAATATGTACTAAGTAAGTAATAATGTGTAGTAAGTAAGTAATAATATGCAGTAAATAAATAATAATATGTAGCAAGTAAGTAATAATATGTAGCAAGTAAGTAATAATATGCAGTAAATAAATAATAATGTGTAGTAAGTAAGTAATAATATGTAGCAAGTAAGTAATAAAATGTAGTAAGTCAGTAGTAATGTGTAGTAAGTAAGTAATAATATGTAGTAAGTAAGTAAGTAGGTTGGTCGCAGCCGAAGACGCCTCTTTCACTGCCTACTATTTTTCAGATCGGGGTTGGCTCTACTCCCATCCCTGGTCAGTTTTGACCACTTACCCTAGTGTTAACTGGTGCTCAATTACCGACCTAGGATGGACAGCTGAGTTGCGTGTGGGCTTTGCAGTTAGAAGTTCCGACAGCTAGTCTCAAACCCGCTCTCTCGCAGAGAGTTTGGGTTCGAAACACATCGCCTTAACCACTTGGCTACTCGACCCTAATAATATGTAAATAAACGGATGTTTGCGAACAATATGTAAATCAACGGATGTTGATGATAAATATGTAAATCAACGGATGTAGGTATAATTTTTTGGTATTTAATTAATTTTGCAGCGAATTTGGACTGAGTGATTTTGAGCAATACGAAAAACATTTGACGGTGATGAACTACAGAGGAGCGAACTTAAGGCAGGTTAGAATTTGAGGACTGTATTACTGAAAAACTTTGTTAAAGATTTTCAAAATTAAATATAAATTTCAATGCATCTTCCTGTTTAAGTTAGAAACAAAGCTAATACTTTAGTGCTGACATTATCTGCATTTGAAGTTCATTTCTTTTCATAGTAAATCTTTTACACAGTGTCTTATCATTTTGCATGATTTGTCAGAAATTCTTATAATTAATGGATGGAAACTTCAAAATTCAAATCTATTTATATTTTTGGGTTTTCCCATTTACTTTTTTGGTTTCTAAATTTCAATACTGCCGTTAAAATGTTTTTAAATAATTCTAGAACTTTTTCCTAAACGAATTTTTTGTTGTTGGATATACTATAAAAATTTACATTAATACCATTTTATTTTGGTCAACTATTCTATCAAATCGTAATAGACTTGGATATCATGATATCAGGCAAGTAGGGATTGAACAAATATTTATTTATCGTTTTTATGAGACTACACAAGTTAAAAGTACATTTGGTTCTTATTCGGATTTTACCGCGTGCGAAAATATTACACATATTATTGTATGTATTGTATGTAATTTCACTATGCATACATGCTGTTCCACATGTAGAGAGCGCCCGGGCGTCGCTCCTATGGGGTGTCACCTCTAACCATTAATCGTCTAAAAATTAAGACTAGACATTTAGGCAACGGTACAATTTCAAGGGTCAAACAATGGAAATAGATTTTTTCGATGGCATGCTGGACACGTAAATAAAGCAAATAGAGAACAAATAGAAATACAACAAAAACACAAAATGCAATAAAAAAGAATTAGGGCATTTTATGTGAAGAAAACATTTCGAAAAAATTCAGTCAAAGTTTCTTCAACATCCTCTTCCCAATCCAAATATGCTCGCAGTATAACACACGCCAACAGATGTAAATGTTAAAATCTCTGAAGGGAGCCAAAAATCTTTTTTGCTTTTACTCTTTGGAAATATAACGTTTCACGTTATTTATTAGACTTATTAGCCGTACTTTGGCTCTGGTTTACTTATTGATGCCAAAGTACTTTGAGTGGATTGAAGAAGAGCGGCCATAATTAAGGTGGGAGGGAGCGAAAGGTGGGAGTTATGTAATGAGGCTAGTTTTTTATCAATTATCTTTCTACGGGCGAAGTTGTTAATTCTATTTAGTCGTATTTATTCCAACATGTTTCATAAGAATTCTGACTATTTTTGAAATTTTTCAGATACACTGGAACGACTTTATAAATATGTTTGAAGATCAATTTCCTGACCAAAATTGGCATGATATTGAGGTTGGTTTTTTATTGCTTTGTTTTTATTTATTATCTTTGCTTCTTGACAATGAGAAAAAGATTCGATTATTAGAGCATCATTTTTGCATTTGTTGAAACATACTGTAAATATATATAAACTAATCCGCTAATGTTTGACTTGATTGGGAGCTTTTATTGATTAAAAAGCTTTATTTGGATCATTGACAAGAAATTCCCCTGGTACCTGCTACCTCCGTGGCTGGAAACCTTTTTTTGGTGCTTGCAACCAAACAAATTTTGCCCACCAATTTCCTGCAAGATATTGGCAATTTAACATAATAAAAAACCTATCTTCCGACAAAATTCCACAGAATAACCCTTTGAAAAAAATGTGTAAGTAAGGTGATGCAAGTATGGAAAAAAGTGTAAATATGGTGATGGTGTGCACCATAGAGCATATCTATCTACTACTGTAGTGAGTCTACCTAGGCTGATATTGTACACCATAGAACATAACTACTACTGCAGTGAGAGTAAGTATGGTGATGTTGTACACCATAGAACATAACTACTGATGCAGTGAGTGTAAGTATGGTGATGGTGTACACCATAGAGCATAGCTACTACTGTAGTACTGTAGTAAGTCTAACTAGGCTGACAGTGTACACCATAGAGCATAATTACTACGCCTGCTACTAAATATAAGACATGTATCAAAATGCGATATTGAGATATTGTTGTTTCTGTGATAGGAATACGTTATCTAAATATTCTGAACAATCGAATTTTTCATAATTGCAACGAACTTCATTTGTTTTTTATCTTTTAGCAAGAGACTTTTGAAATAATAAAATTATTATTCAAATCTGCTGTGTCTCAGAAGCCTCCCAACGGCATTGGACATCATGCACAGGTAATTGCGTTATCTATTTTTCTGTGACTTCTATCTGAATAAATATTTTCACCATTAATTTTTGTTTTGAAAACTTTTGAAATTGCAAGCTTTGAAGATTTTTGAAATTGCCAACTTTGATAATGAAAAAGTTGGTTAAAGCTGTTTGTCTGGAATAAGCAAATTGTACGAAGTAAAATAGAGATTTTGCAAGCTGTGTATCAGTCGCGTATCTATATTTCTATATATTACTTGTAAAAAGTACATGCAAAAAGCTTCGACAAACAGAGACGGATTTTGTAACAATATTCAAATTGAAACACCAGTTTCAAAGCGATCATCCCTCGAGAACAAGGCGAAACTCTCTCAATTGGAAAATGGAAACACCTCCGCAATATTGTTTGTTTTCGTTTTCCAATTTAGAGAGTTTCCCTTTGTTCTCGAGGGATAATCGATTTGAAACCAGTGTGTCAATTAACTATTGTTACAAAATTCACCTCCGTTGCCTCGACAACATTGAAGGCCATCTCTTTGAGAACAAATGTTTTTAAATATTAACCTGTTTTGCTTTCTGTTAAATCAAGCCAGGTAATTTGTTGGCAGTGTGATTGCCACTAACCTGGATTAAATTAACCTACATCTGGAGGTGGATTTGCCCTTATTTTATTTTGGTAAAATGCAGTATACACGCGAATCTGGGACTAACCTGATGCAGTTGTTTTTAAAGCAACATGCGTTTGAATGAAATGCTTACTTGGCAATCCTGTTCTCATTGACTGTTTACGCTGTGCAATATCTACCAACATCAATCAAACCTGGGTTCGTCCCAGTTTTGCGTTTAATATGCAAAGGGGCCGCAGTCTAACTTGAGTTAGTTTAAATCGGGGCGAATCCATTTTAGTTTGTGTAGTAGAAGCAGGTTTAAAGGTGCCAATCTCGCAATGTAGAACAGTTTACCTTTAATTGCTTTTTTCAATGTAGAACAGTTTACTTTTAAGGCAAGACCAGATTTGTATGTTGTAAAGGCACTATTTACTATTGATAACCATTTACTATATTGATAGCTTTCGACTTGATAGTGGGTGCAAGCCAAAACGAAAATTGTTTACGGTTTTATATTGGTGTATGGAATTTAAATTGGTATTTTATTGTACCATTCAATAACCATTAAATCAAATCTTAGTTGCATTTATTTTTACCACTTTATTTTTTTGATTTTTTAATTTTCATACTTATACTAGTCAAGGGCGATGTATGGACTTGATTTTATGTACAAGTGGAAAGATGAAGGTGCGTAAATTCTTAACCATGAATATAATTCCTTCATTTACTATTTAATATCATGCTGAGAACAATTTTGAATTTTGCATATTTATGACTTGCTTTAAAAAATTGCATAAATTAAACATGTAAATTATTTATAGTTCATTTGCAAACTTCGACCATACATGCGTAGGCCGTAAACCAGTTTTTTGCTTTTTTAGATTTTCATGCAAACTTTTTATCCAGATTTTTGGGCCACCCGTTAGATTCTAAGTAACGTGTGATTTAACAAAAAAACCCTTGTTAAAACTTTAGAAATGTAGTTTATGGAAGCACCGATTTTATTTTTCAGAGAAAAAGAAAATTCAACCAATGTTGATAGAAGTGAATTTCAATGCATGTATCGAGAGATGCTGTAAATATGAACCGCATATAGTGAATGACTTCTTTGAGACATTGTTTTTGGATCAAATGGGACAGCATGTCGTTCGATTGCTATAAAATTGGTATTTTGAATATTTAAATATTTGATGTTTTTCATTTTAAAGTATGATTAGTCAACGGAAAGTATATATTTGGTAGATTGTACTTTTGCAAATGTCTTTTGAAGAATACAAACTGAAAATAAAAACTTAAAAAATAAAACACCAGAATCGAATCTCTGGGGGGTACTTCTAACCTTTTATAACCGGGGATTTGTATGAAAAGTTTCTAGCTGACACCCCAATACTGTTTATGATTCTTAGTTAGGCTTACCTCTTTAATTGTATTCCTGGGGAAAACTAAAGTGTAACAGAAAAGCACAGATAAACATCATCTGCTTTGGGGGGTAATTGTAAAAGAATAAAAATATGTACTCCTTGGGGAAAATAAAGTGTAACAGAAAATAAAGGAGAAATATCGTTTGATTGTGAAAGAGTGAAAAAATGTTCTCCTTCGGGAAAACTAAGTGTAACGGAAAATAACAGATCAACCTCATCGCTTGTTTTAAGGGTAATTGTGAAAAAATAAAAAAGTGTACTCTTCAGGGAAGGGAAACTCAAGTGTAATATACGTTAATAAAACAGGGAACAAGCCGAATATCCCAGCAACAAACGGGACAAACAAGGGGAGGTGTAAATCTAAATTATTATTTCATTCCGACACAATTTACACGCAAACTAAAAATAAAAAAATACAATATAACGTTTTGGAAATAAACGTCGTTTCATTGTGTTGTAGGACTTGCATTGCCTTGTTTGACGAAATCCTACGAGTACATGTCTTTTGCGTCTTTTGGTCCTTTGGGGAGATATAAAAAGGCAAGAATAACAATTCCATGTGGAGATACAGGAATGGCCTCGAGACAAGGCTCTATTTCCGAAAAAGCCACACAATCGCAAAATAAATAAAAACACATATGTTGAAGGACACAAAGAATAGCCTTGCTCGTGAGATTTTCTAAACTCAACACCTATTGTTTTTCTCATGGTTTTGAAATAAGGCAAAGTTTTCATCACAACTACGATCAGGTTCTGCTGAAATTTTATAATTTACGAAATACATAATTTTTTACACAGGGACTGGGCTGTTTGCTTGCTTTGGGTTTAATTGTGAAAAAATGTACTCTTCGGGAAAACTATAAACCCCAAGTTATAAAAAAAAATACCCGTAGTATATGGAAAGAAGAGAAACATTAAAATATCGTTATGCTCGATGTGCCAAATTGAGTTAAAAAGGAAATTTATTTGTGGAGCATACAACCTATATCAACATAAAATCTTCATCGTCCCTTGCGCCTTTTTTCCTATTGATTTTATTATCCCTCCCTCATTGATTTTATCACCCGTTCTTGATTTTATTAGATCTAGTGTGCAGTTGTTTCTTGTCATTTTTTTCTTTGCAAAGCTTGTTACAAGTCCAGGATGTCAATATTAATCAAATTATTTTGATTCCTATAAAGTGTCATCAAATCTGTTTAATTCTTTTTTATTCTCAGTTACGATACCACACCACGCAGTACTGATACCACACAATGTTTTTTCTAGACGTTCTAAATTGCTTTGAAATTTGATCGTCGGCTCAAAAGTTGTTTTTTTTATCTAAAAAGAGCGTTCAGTGCATAACCTTTCACTTGTCCGTTTCTAAACTACTGACAAAAGTACTGTTTTGTCCATATTTGCAAGAAGGGCCAATTGAAATTCGATAATGAGGCAAACGCAATTTCCATGATTTTTATAAGACAGGACAAGCCTTTTTTATTGGTGAATAATTGACTTTTAAAGAAGTCTAAAATCATGAAATTTTGTGATAATAACATACATCTTCATGAAATATTTTAAAGGAAAGCCTCATATTGTCCTCCACTCCATCAGTTTTTATGGAAGCCCTCTTGAAATATGTTTGGTTTGGTTTTCACTCGGGACCTTTTTTAGAGTCAGATGTTCCTCCCATTCATTGTTGTATTTTGCGCAATTTGTTTTAAATTAGGGGTGTACGGGGGCCTTTGCACCCCAATACTTCATAATTTTAATGTGTTGTGTAATTCATTGAAACAGTTTATCATAAGTTATCCCCAATGAATTAGCTTCAAGTTACGATTTTAACCATACATTCAATTTTATGTTTTTTAATTTTTCTATTGATAATGGCAAAAATCTCAATTCCCATTGTTAAACAGCTTGTAGGCGGTGGATACCTTGCATGTTTGAAAGGTACCCTGCTCCCGGGAGAGTACCCTTGTACCTCCAAAACATTAGACTCGCTTCACTCGTCTAGGTCCCGTAGCCCTCATGTTACTATTTTTTGGTATATCCTTCATGTATGCATCTTCTAATGTCATGAACTTACTTCCAGAATGTATCCCACAGTATCAGCCGCAAAACAATATATCAGTGTACTTAGATCCTTAGTATACATAGTGTACATAGCGACAAAAAGAGCAGAATATGTCAGCATAATATATTAGTGGAAACAAGGTCGCACTGACCTTTTAATGCTATCCCTGCCATTTTAAATTGGGGGTGTTTATTACATTTTTAACTTTTATACTCGCATTATATTGTACACCTGTAATTAGACTTCATTTTTTTTTCTAAATTTATTTTACTTTGTTTTAATTGTAATTAGACTTCATTGGGCTTTGGGCTTTGGGTGGTGGGAAATTTTAGCAAAGAGCAGAAATGTTTTTTATGCGCGCGCACACCGACTTGGATATGAGGCCAGATGAAATGTTATTTTCGGCAGTGCCTCGATGTATCAGAGAATGAAATTTATAATAGGGATTTCCTATAGAAAAAATATTCATTCCTCGTTGCCTCATATTCAAACTGAGGCTAGG